>JAHZMV010006897.1:0-18359 GCA_027743765.1 Coecobrya sp. COE2
AACGAATGAGTGTTGAGTTACAAAAACTTGGATGACCATTCAGAAGGTATCACTGAAGAAGTGTGCAAAATTTCAAGCCAATCCTTCACTTGCCAGTTTCGATAGAGTACTTGTAAGTGCTTATAATAATGTGTGCGTTAGCAGAACAGAACAAGGCTTTTTAACATGGTAGGTAGTTGTCTACACAAGTCACTACTCACTACTACAACATTCCTGGCTCCATGAACCCTTTGGCTTAATTCAACTTGCACCACCATCAGCCAAAGTCCATTTTATTTTTTCAGTGGTTGACGCCACTTTTAAAGTCTGATGTTACAACACTGCTAAAGCTAGCAACATGGAAAGTGCTCGCCTATTTCTAGCTTCTTGCCAAAAAAGATACTTCGACTTAAAAAGGACTGGACTAACTCTAACAATGCTTTCAATATTTAAAAAAAATAATACCACGATCATGAGGATGATGTGAAGGGAAAAAACACACTATCATAGTGGCAAGTGGTGATGGTGGTGGAGTAGTGGCAGAAAAGCAGAACACTAACATCACCACTGTCTGTACTACTCTGGCAGCTATCATCAAATTGAGGGTGCAGTAGTATAAAAGCAAAATATTATATATTCAATGGTGAGCTAATGGACTTAATTCATCCTTTATTCCAACCTCGCTTACTCACACAGTATTCCAGCTAATCTCTATCCTCTCTCCCTCTACGTTTCTCAGAGAAAGAACAACAGAGAAAGAGCATCATCCACATCATCACATATTTTTAACATTTTTATGCTTTCCAGCCTGGTTATATATGCATTCCCAGGCATGAAAAATAGTTGGCATCATCATCACCACATTGTTGTGTTATTTGGGTGAAAGTTACTACAGAATCTGGGAGAGAGCGAGAAATGCTGTTAGTGGAAGCAGTGTACAATGAACTAGTCAGTCACTCCGTCAGTCGTTCATCAAGGAAAATGGCACAGAGAATGAGGCATTTTAAGCTGACTAGCACACTAACTCTGCTCAAAAAATGTAGGTTCATTTAGCATACAATTATTCCTTCTAAATATCTCTGTCGTTGTGTGTGCTTATATGTATCATGATAATGATGATACACACTTAAATGATTTCTACTACTAATGCCACTGCTCTTCCTGCTACAATGAAACTAAAAAAACTTTAGGTTTGCTCCAAAACCTTCGTCTCTGGCCAGTATATATTATGAAATTTATTTTTTCCCTTTTTTATTAATATCCGCACTGTATTTATAGCCTGTTACTGTACCAGATAGATATACAATAGAAATTTTGTGCAAGAATGGAATGTCGAGCGAAAGAGAAAGTCGCTCACAGTGAGAGACAGAGAGAAAGAGATAGGAGGGAAGAATGGATGGAAAAAGTAGAGGGAAATTAGGAGATCGTGCACATATAACAGTAGCAATGATTATGTGTTGGCTGTTGGCTGAGCTACTAGTTGGGCAAGTGCCCAGTAAGCCAGCGGTAGTCAACTTGTCGACACTATACGTTATATTATAATTGTTAAAATACTAAGAAACGGGTAATACAAGTGATCATGCAAACACACACACAGAATAAGAGCTTGTTTTAACGTCGCCATTTTCGGGTTACTTTCTTTAAGTTACCCATATGTATTTTCCAGATAACTCTGGTTCCTCTATCGATATCGCTTTGTCTGTATGTACCTATGTATTATTATCATTATTACTTCAACATGACATACATTCTGCTTGCGAATTTTTTTAAACTAAAAATGGTAATTTTGCGTCGAATACGTGGATCATCTCAATTCCACAATATCACACACCACCAACGCAACCAATGACATTGCCACAGAACCAAAGCATCATAGCAAAAACAAGTTGCTTGTACTACCGTCACTGATTGAATATTGTAGCAACAGAGAGTATGGCTGCTTATGTGGCAGAACAAGCACAAAACAAGATTACGTTTCGTTTCCCTGGTCTACTGGCGAAAAAACAGAGAAAAGAGCCAAGCTACTACTAATACGCCAGCAGGGTTGAATCCAAAGTAGATATAACGACGTGTGCAGCGTCTAGCACACACACACTAAGTCAGAAGGATACAAAGTGTAATAATAATGATAATAATAATGCCACTATCTACCATCCTGACTGGTAGTAATACCACAACTGCTATAACTACTAATACCACCGGCCACAATAACAACAACAGCAACTATATTTGTTGAGAGATGGTGGGAGAAAGAAGCGGTGGTCGCATCCTAGTAAAAAATGAAAAAGTATTAATATTCTTGCTGAGCACTGCCTCAACATAATTTGATACATTTGTTCAGTTTCGTAATGCATGGTGGATATTTATTTATAGCTACGCTGCCACTGATGATGCTACTACCGTGACTTCTATTTCCATTGAAACTAGTCACTACCTCCCACCATCAGAGATACCACAACATACGGTTACAAATATGACGGCGTTGATGATACTTTTATGGCGCTTCTGGTCCTGGTCCCCTGGATCCCTCATTTTTTCCTGTTTCCCTTACACAATGGTCAAAACATTTTTATTTTCGAAAATATACATCCATTTTTTCTCCTATACGAAATGTTTGTTTTTCAAAAAGTATCAGATTTGTTTTTTGGTGTGTGCTCCCTGATGCTAATGGTCATCTCTTTCTCTCCACGGAATATTATCTCTTGTGTTGTGTTTTTTCAACAACGGAAAAACTGACAAACTGCGTGTATTTATATTCTTTTACGTTTACAAGCATACTTTAAGGGATGTCGTCGTACGTGCATTACACAGTCAGGGTGACATGTGTGTATGCCTGTGCATCGTTCCCCATGAAAGAATTTAGCATTAAAGCATAACTTTTATCCTTTTCCGCCGTGTTGTACACACACAATATATTAAACAGTGAGAAAGTACGTAATTCTAATAATAAATGTTTGGAGGAAAGCCTTCGCATCAAGGAAAACCCCAACTTTTTTCTTCCTTTGATAAAATCTTATTCAGTACACTTGCTCCTAAGGTTAGTCTTTAAAATTATAATTTTCCTCATGTCAAGCGGCTTGATGCGGCGAGGATACAGCAGCATTATGTATTTCGGTTGAACAAGTCTAATAGAGAAATGCGTGTATTATAGTAAGTATGCAACGTCTATTATATTCATTATAGTAAAAATGTATCTGCTGTAGCATCTCTATTTTGTGGTGTTGTGATTTTGTGCGCTTCTTTTTTCTGCTTGTGCTTTCTCCTCTCGTCCCAACGTTTCAGCTACCCACCTAATCCAGGCACATAATTCCACTTTGATGCATGTATTCATTCATGCATGCCTTACATGTGCATGTAGTGAAACGAGAGCGGAACACTGAGAGCACCTCCTCAATCTCCAATCAATCTCTGCAGACACTACACACAATCATTTTACACAGCAGAATAGAGGTGCACTCACATATTTTTACCGAGCTTGCTTAATATCGCCCATAATGCATGTATGTAAACTGATGTAGTATAGTAGCTGTAAATATGTATAATATATAAATATCTCCCATGGTACACGTAATAAGTAGAACCATCATAATCATCATCATAGTCCTGGGTACATTATTATGGTTCCCAGTTCCCTACATCCCTGTAGTACATAAAATACATGAACGATTTTTTCAGTTCCTTGAATTTCTCATTTTGTCTGGGAACAACCACGAAATATATAATGTTATGAAATTGTAAAAATATCGTGATTTTCTTGAAAATGTAATATTTTTATTATTGGTCTGTGTGTGCGTGTGTTTTATTCACTCAGATTTCTTGGATGAAGAGAGATGAGAAGAATAATCTAAAACTGCTCACATACGGTTTAGTCACGTATAGTTCTGATGCCCGTCAAAGCCTCCATTTTGAGAGTCCAAACGACTGGCAGCTCCGACTGACGGCTGTGCAGCGATCCGATGCTGGCTCGTACCAGTGTCAAATGTCAACTCATCCACCAAGAATACTTCACTACACTCTCAACGTTGTAGGTAAGTCATTGATTGGACGAGATAGACGGAAATATAATACTGCCCAATAAACTTCTTATTATTTTACTAGGATGCCTACATAAAGGGTCCCGTGTACACATTACCTTTTGTCCATGCACATTTTTATATTTTACGAAATCATATATTATGAAATCACTAACAAGAGCAAAGAAAGGAGGAGGAATATGTGAACGAATGAATACTTTCGAGTTTGCAGTCACGGACGTCTTACATAAAAGTACATTTATGTGAAAGAGCAGACTTGAATTATGAGAATAGGCGAGTGTGCGTGTGCACCAACGTCATGATCGACTCAGCCATCTTCGCGAGAGATATACGGAAAGCTTCAAAGAAAGAATTGAATACATGCCAGTCTTTACTTGAGTAGTCAGTCTTTACTTTACTTCAGTCATTTGAAAGATGCCTTTCCAGCGGTCATCAGATTCCACAAAGTTTATGATCACGTATATATTCAACCTAGTAAATCAAAGTGCAATTTTTAGGAGACTCTCATTCAATCAGAGACTGTCTCAAAGACGGGCTTTTCATATATGTACGTGCCATTGGTTGTACAAAGTCATAAAATATTTTTAGCTGAGTCATGGATGAGGCGTACGAAAAAGACGGAAAGGTAGCAAAAATGATTTTTGCAATGGGAAGCTCATAAAATGCTTCAGTTTCATGTTGTAAAAGGGAGAGTGAAAACACGAAAGTGAAATGTACGGCGGGTAGACGAGGCTGGCCTTTGCAACACCGTTGTCGTCGCCGCTAGTTTCAAGTACTATTATTTGTATGTGTGTATATATACATACCTAGCTTCATAATGTGAATGTAAGTTGGTTGAATGTGTATGTTGGTGTAGTTTCCATGCAATGACAGTGTCATGAAAATGTCTCGTGTGATGTCAAAGCCCACCGCATCTGACTGGGGCCTCGTTTCTTTCCCATTTTACATGTTTTGGCTTGCTTTTCATGAATCATGATGAAATTGAATTATAAGCAGAGTGTGCAATAAATTCCGTGGCCTATTCTTCTTCGTCATCTTTGTATGCCTCCCAAAAAAGTGTTCCCATACACACACATGCATTCATACACATAATACAGCTGTATACACATGCACACAGTCTGCCTTTTCGCACTCTCTTTTCTTCTCTACTCGTTTGCTCCCTCAAGCTAAAACACTGACAAAGGAAAAAGGACAGAATTAGAAAAGGAGGGAAAAGCACAAGACGAAGAAGAAGAAGAAAGAGGGCAAAAGGCTTATTTCTCCAGGACAGGAAATTCCTGGCAACGCAACAAAATGTTTTCTTGAGCATACTTCCGCTATGAGGAATTTTATGGAAGATCCAAAAAACAGCTAAAAAGAAGGAATTAAAATTATCAGCCGAGTGTGCAGTAGTTAGTAATACTTGATACACAAACCCTCTATCCTAAATATCGTGATTCACTGAGCTGATATACCGTCAATGTCCGCCGTGTGCAATGCCACGGAATGCACACACAATAAGAGCTTCTCCGCCACACTCACTCCGCCGCTGTGGCGGTGGTGTATCATCTCAAGTGTGTGTTCAGAACCCATGCGAAACATATTTTTGGTAAGGACCGATCTGCGCTCGGATACGTTAAAAAACTCATAGTATGTGTCGAGAAGTGTTTTTTTAAATAAACGGAATGTCTTCATGGCCATGGTAATACACAGCAGTGCCGTGACGCACATTGGAATATATGGGAAGTATGAATGCAGTCAATATAGTCACAGTTATAGATCCAGTGTAAGCTTGACTTTTTGCCCTTTAAAACACCTTCATGTAGTAGTAAAGTAGAAAGAAATGTGAATAACAGAGAAAGTAAGCATCTAACAAATAGGAGAAAACAAGTGGCACACAATATTCATTGGCTATATAGATAAGATGACATACATAATTTGAAAGCCCACCGCCGACATGTAACTGATATAAATGTGCACATGTACATTCTTAATAGGCGCTCTTTGACGTTCCTTTTCGTTTCTTTTTTTTTCTCTCTCCCTTTCGCTGTCGTTTGCAATCTAGATAAATAAATACATTCTATTTTTTCTCTATTGGCTTCCGCAAAATCTCGTATGAGCTAAAAGAATAGTTATAGCATTATTATTATTTTTAAAAAATAGTAAAATACGCCAGCTTCCCTTCTGTGATTTGTATGTATGCTTTCGATAATGTTTGCTTGGATGATTGTAATGCGTGCAGTGTGTGCGGCAATGTGTAAGGAAAACAGGGAGAGAGAAAGATAGAAATAAAGAAAAAAGCTAGATCGAGAGAAATGCCAGTGATAATGGTACTCTGTGCCGTTGTAGTATGTATAGTTGGTTCTCTTGTCTTTTTTGCACAGTGGCCAAAATGAAAAGGCGAAAAATTCTTGGGAAGACTGCCAAAATTGGCAAGAGAATGAGGTTTTGAGAGCTAGTCTGAAGTGTGCAAAAATGTGAGCCATCTGCAGTACCGTGTATTTTTGGGATAAGAACTTCTTCCTCCTCCCAACACAGGCATATACATGCTCACATTTTAAGGGCATATGTGTGGCTGCTGCTGCTGGTTGTAGCAGTAAGAGTAGCGGCAGAAAACGGAAGAGAGCCTGTGAGTGAGTGAGGGAATGGAGGAGGATGTTGAATTGAGGATACGGTACAAGCTCCAGAAGAGCTATCATTCAATAACCACTTTAAAGTGTACTAAACAATAAAAGCCATGTCGAGACAAGAGGGAACGAAAAAGAGAAGCACAATATAAAATACAATGGTGGTGGGGAAAATAAAGGAAAAAAACCTTGGAAAAAATGTTAGTGTTGTGCTGGACCCACTTAAGTCAATGTGGTATGGAGATAGTAGGATGAAGAGGAGCAGATCTGCTACTGCGGCGTTGAGGAAAAGTGTTATTAGTTGGAAAGAACCATTTTTATCGGACTAGAAAGTCGATAGGTAAGATAGGTTTCCCAAGATCTACATATACAATCGCCATACACATGTGGCAAATATCTATCAACAACCCATGAACCAAACTCTCACATGTTTAGGTATACGGCATACGAACATTATTTTATATTATTATGCATCATCAGTTGCCCCTTCGTTAGGGCGACCTATTTTTACTTCTAACCATGCAAAACAATATAGATGTCACCTACGGATATTCATTCATTCAATTGGATTTTTAAATGTAGTGCTTCCATTGAAAACCTTGAGAAAGTAGAAGAGAGAAAAAAGTTTCACATAGTAGAGGCTGCCTGTACCAATAATGATGTTGTGAATGAAGGTTCTTCGTATTTCTTTAGTTGAGTCACATTATACCCCAACTTCTCCAGTGATGATGATGACGATGGAATGATGGTGCTTTAGAGAAACGATTTTTATGGAATGTGTCCCTTCACTAAAGAAAAAATAGGTGAACGAAAGCACAATAATAGTTTCTCCTCAGGAAAAAGGGAAAAGTTAACTTGAAAAGGGTACAATAAAGCATTTTGCATCTTTATCCTATTGCCTTACGTTTATTTTTTTCTCGTCTCACAAAAAATATATATACATATATATATATACAAATATGGTTACAATTTCTTGGTAGAGAGCGTTGGGGCAAGTTATCCAACTTTTGCAGTTTTTAGTTGTTGTTCTTCCAACGCAACCTGCAAACACTAAAGTAAAGTGGAAATGATAAAAAGTATATTTAATTTTTTCACGCCCTTCATCTTTCTTCCCAAAAATTCGTTTTCACTCCTCCTGTGTTGTATATAACCTTATCGTTAACTCATATATCTTTGCCTTCATCCCATCCTATTTTTCTCTGTTGCTGCACTTTTTTTTATTCTTCACCGTCCATTGTAATATTTTTCATCTGTGGATTGAAATGACATGAGTTTTTCTCGGATGACACAAAGAAAAAAGTGGTTTGTTGTAAACTAGTGTAAATTGAGTTGTGCTCTCTTATTCTTGTTGGAAGCAGAGCACGGCTCAGGCTTTCACTTTTTAAAATGTATTTATGTACTACAGCTCCCTGTTATTATATATGTTTACGACCATTATGATATACATATGAGAAGAATATAAAAGGAGAGGATTCTGCGTAAAATACAAGTATTTCTTTTTGCCAACCTACATACTTGAACGCGGATGGATGGAGCAGTCATGCAAAATAAAATGACTCCTTGGTGAGGGCTCAACTAATTTATATTATGTTGTTTGCTGGTGTTCCTGTTGTTATTGTTACTAGTGCACTCTTGTGCAGATAAAACAGAGAGAGGATGAAGGAGAGACTTCACATTTTATTTTCTATTCCGCATAATAATAAATGTACACATATATATAAACGAAGAGTGAGAATAAGTTTACATCTCGTTTCTCCTCCTTTCTCTCTCTCGTTTGCCCTTCTGACAGTTTTGTAAAGTTATACAGTAGCAGCAGCTCATCTCATGATAAGTCCTCAACTAAATTCAATCCTACTTGTCTGACAGAGCTTTTTTCCATCTAGTCGAAAGTACTACTGACACTCTAGTGCTCTGCTGCTATACGATTCCTACCACCTCACGGTTTGCTTGAGAATATAAGATCGGATTCTTGCCACTAGTAGTTCAGCTCAGTTCAGAGCAACAAAAGACAAATATATTGTATTATTGGTATATCGTCAGGTACAGTTACAGGAACATTACACAATAGCTAGTTGTGTTTTTTTGCAATTGGAGATTCCATAGGTCCTGCTGTAAAGAAAACTTGTGGAAGTATATCTGTGTCTATTTCACATGTATAAAACATATTTTATATTTCTCTCCTCTCAGCCGACCACGTTACGTGTGTGGCTGATAGCACTAAAACGCACCCGACTATTGCTAGTTCAGATACACATGCACAAAGATAAGTATTTTGAGAGTTATTTTTTCCTCTGACTTTACTTGACTAGTTCTGGTGTCGTTGTCGCTGTAGTAGTCAGCCAGCCGCCTCTCACTTTTCTCCTTCTTTGGTTTTCTTCATTTGTTCATTCATGTAGGAAGAAAGGCTGAAGAAGAAGAAAGTCGGCAAATACCAGTAGAGCGACAAGATACACGTATCCACACAGAAGAAGTCTATTCAAAATCTATCTAATCTTTTGCTCATCTTTCCGACAGAGACAAGAAATACATTTTTCACAGGGGGTTCCTCTCTATTTTCTCGGAAACGAGAATATAGAGACATTTCCTCTTTAAATTCCTGCTTCCAGCATGATGATGCATGACATACATACATTTTTTCCTCATTTACACTATACACAACTTTAGCTCAAACTACCTATTTCACGAGAGCATTTCGGTATATTGAAGATTTTTTTGCAAGAGTGAACACGATAAGGGTAATGCATATAAGAGAGCGATGTCAGTGTAGGGACATAACAAATACGTAATACCCTTATGCTCAGCGTTCTAGTGTCATGTGATGAAATAACCATCTCAACAACAATGATAGTTGTGTGAAGACATCCGATACAGCATTCACAACGAGCAAACAGGAGGCAGTTTTCAGGCCTTTTTACGTGTTATAGTGAAGCTGTATAAATACCAGGAGATACAGAGACACAATATATTCTGCCGGTTCAACGTCTCAAGAACACTAGAGCCATAATAGCAACCAGCAGCATCAGTGGTTGTACTTGTATCAGAAAAAAGAGAGAGACACACACACTCAAACTGGAATGCTGTTGATAACATTCCGTATATAAATAATAGTTGAATGTGTGTGGTGTATGTGTAGCTGGTATTACTTTTCTATATATTTTTTCTCTTTCTCCAGGACTCACTTTGATCTCCTTCCGCAACTCCCTTTCTTTTTATTCACTTGCTCATTCTCTTTCTCTTCGTATCTCAGTGTATTTTTAGCCAAGTCTCAAATCCGAATCCAATCAGTTGTCGCGTTTTCGTCATATTTTTCTCTCTTTTTCTTTCTCTTCTTCTTTTTTGGAGAAGTAAATGTTTGTCTTTTGTACTCTACTATTTCTGCCCCAGTGTTCTAGTGATATTACCATTGCGTATAATGGATGCTACCGCCAAACTCCTGCTCGATCAGCCTCCTCTCTTTTTTTATCTGTGTAACTTCCCAAAGATGTACAATGCATATATTTCACCCAAATGGAAACCCCTAACTATCTAAAGATGAGAAGAATGAGGCAGGAAAGTGAGGGGATCATCGACTCGGATGAAGAAGAAATAAAGCCACGTATTTATAAAAGCTGGAGCTCCCTCCTCTCTCTATCAGATTGAAAATCCGTTATTTTTTTATTCTTTTACTTTTCTTCTTTATTCCTTCCTGTCTTGTTCATTTTCTTGAATTTACTCAAGTGGTTAGCCAGTAGCAAAAGAGTTGCTATTGTAGTGGAAGTGGTTGGTACTAGTGGCTGTAGCCGTGGTAGCCATGGTTGTCGAAGTAGTGGTGGTGGTGGTGTCGTACAATATACATACTTAAGTACATTTTTTTGCACATGCAGTGCTCTGCAACATTGCGTCAGTGTTGTATAAGGGAGCCCTGTGGGCTTTCCTCTGCTTTTTAGTCACTTCCTGTCTAAACTACCACAGCCCTACTATTACCAACAGTGACGAGTAGTTTCTTTTGTTCGTGAAAACTTTCGCAAAACAGGTTACTGTGAGACGACCGGGTGGAATACTCACTCAAACAATAGCTGTGTATTCTTTTTATTCAGTTTGCCAAGATTGGGTCGCTTACTATATAGGTATTATTATGTATTCATGTGCCATCGCATTAGAACGTCGGAGAAAAAAAGAGAACGGTGTATCCTGATACATTTTTGGAAGTCCTTGTCTGCATTATTTGTGCCTTCCCCTGTGTGGATTTTGCATATTTTTAATTCCAACTGCGCAGTTCATCATTTATATTCTGATTTATTTTTTCCTTGGAGCTTCTCTTCCATACATACGCATTATCCTTGTATGCGGAAGGCATGGCGGGTTGAAAATAATATGAAGATGTGGTTGGCTTATCGCCTTTTTGCAAACGGCAACACATTTGTTCACTATGTATGCTTCCATACCTGCCACTTGAATTAGCAAAGATATCCTCAAATATATGTATTACGATCCTATATATCATATACGAATATATATTGTCCTATATTGTGGGTAGGTATATACACGACTAATGTAAAAGCCCAGCTATTACAAAGGGATTTTTGACGCTTAGGTTTTACAGGTTTTTCCAGCTCAGTGGCAGATTTCTGATAATTCTGATATGAGGTAACAGAGATCCTCTCCTAAATTCTTCTCGTAGTGCTTGTAATTAATTAGAAAAGTATCCCGTCCCAAGGGTAATCTCAGCCCTGGCTACCAGACCCACATGCTGAAATTCCCATAATTTAGTGCTGTCCGTTTGGAGAGGCAAGTCTAGAAGCTATATAGTCTCTCCACTCTTATACCTGTCTATCCTTTCCGGACTGATTTTCAAAAGGCACTTTCGCTTTTAAAGACTTGTCAATTTAGAACCCATGCGAGATTTTTTTCCGTTTTCGTATCTCGGATCTCGACCTTCTTGTCTTCCTTCATGACAGCGATAAAAATAAAAATAACTTATTTGAAGAATTTCATTCAGGGAAAAGATACTAACGAAAAATCAAATTGTTGAAGACGTAAGAATGCCTACGTACAGTGCACCTTTCAACCGTCGATTTAAAGCTAGCTGAGTGAACATTGAACATAATCATTCCGCGAAGCTAGTGAAAGAGATCAGAGAGATGTGCATAAATGGAATCAGTTCTCAGCACCATTTTATAGTCTGCACAAGCAGCATCACTTTGGTTGTTGGTCAGTGCACAGTGATGTATGTCTAATGGCTACGCAACATAACATATACCTTTCTTTCTCTGAGGCAATAAACATTTTCACAGTTCATTGGTATAACAATCTGTTGTGGATACATATATTTACATAAGCGCTAACCTTTTTGTATACATAACCCGGTGCAGATATTCAGATATCTACATACCGACAGATAGATGGTAGGTAGCCAAGTTGCATGAACTGATAAATGCAAAAACGTTAGACAAAAAGAAAAGCATTCCGAGAATTTCTCATTTAATTTCGTGTATTCTAACCAGTTGTATGTGTGTGTGGGCTCTGGTTGGAATACCAAACTTTATTTGAACTTTGTGAAAGGTGAGCTGCTCCGTCAAAGACGTTTATATAATAAATGCTGGCATATCAAAAACAAGAAAGAGAGGGTGGAATGGACAGAAGTCTGATGAATGAATCCACTAAAGGGTAAATGGATGCATACTCCTTTTGCTGATATGAAAAACTGGGAAATCTTAGATGAATCCCTACCTTTTGCTTGTCTGGTGTGTTCCGCGGAACAAAGAACTTCTTTCATTTCTCTTTCCCTCCTCCTTTTCAAATGTTTATAGGTACGTGTTAAGCAAAAGACCGTAACTACTACGGTGAGTGTGTATGTGTAAATGAGCCTGCCAGTTGCCTTGAGCAAGTATACCATTTTCTCTGTGGAAAATGTGAGCAGCCATTTCATTTACACTTTGTCAGGATCCTTATTGTTACACTCGGTGATTCTGGTCGACCATTCTTTCCATTTCATCCCTTTGTCGTATGCTGTTTTGTCATATGGGTCGGAATGTAAATCTATTTAGCGAGCAATGAAGTGTTACATGCACACTTACGGAGCAGAAGAAAAAGAGGTTAGAAGCGTGTACATTTTTTGCATTTCATTCTCACTCCATTTTATTGAATTGCTCCTGCTGTTTTCCTTCCCTTGTACATCTAGCCCTCTGAATTACCGTACACTATTTTGTTGATACAACACTGCTTTCTTTCTCTCCCTCATCTTTTCCTTTCTCCACTTTTCTTTCTTCTTCTTTTCAATTTTCTCATAACTCGACATACTTTGCTGGGTGCGAAAGAGAGGATGCCAAAGTACGGATGACCCAAGGAAAACCAAGTGCTCCTCATTTTAAGGTTTTATAGGAATTTCATTTCCTCCAGATATGAACATGAAGTGCATCCGTTATTACCTCTGTCTTTTTTGGTAACCGAGCGTTTCGGCAACTGGTTACTGTTCTCTGGGTTTTTTTCTTGAGTGCGTGCCTCTCTTTTCTTCACACTTTGAACGTGCTCGCCTACGCCTCACATTATCGTCAAAATAAGTAAGCACAACAACCTGGAGAAAGGAAGTGTACATTTTATATTGCAAGAAGAGGTTTAAGAAAATAGCCTTACAAAATCCACACACATACAAACACGTGGATATAGTTATAAATTTGATGTTTATGTTGAGTCTGGTTCAGCTTAGTGCTTGTGCCAGGAGGAGCGAACAAAGATATTTGGAAACTCCTTTGAAAGTGATGTGGACGTAAAGCACACAACACCAACAATATCGTTTCGTCTTCAGACTCTTTTTCATGGCTTAACTATGCATTGGTGTATATTCAACGTGATATAGCAACTTCAAAGTAACCTATTGACCATCTCTCTCTCTCAGCTATCATCCCAACAAGGAATTCAAGTCGCTTATTTATAATAAAGATATTTACATGTGTCTGCCTTGCCTTCTCGCCACATTTTGAACGACGACATTAGTCGAAATGAAAGCAGTCGAGTTCCCGTCGTTTGTGCACGTGACATTGCAAGCATGGAGATAAATGTGACTTTAGGTGGGACGGATGGTGGTACAAAAGGTAATGTTTACTCGTAACTGACAATCTTCCTTAGCATAATTAACTCGCACGAACGCACAAGGAGAGCGTTCCAAGTGGTAGCCACAAAAACGGTAAACCAATGTTAAATATATTCAAATGAAATTTTTGTTTTATAGTATCTATGTTCAAATATGGCATTTTGTAGTTGTTTGCATTTCAAATTAACTTGTAAAAAGGTTTACTTTTTCCACTTTGGCTGTTGAACATTTTCCGGTTTCCTATAGACTACCTCCTAAGATAGTTTCCTGGTCAGTCAGTATTACCGCCTTATGCCTTCCCCTCCACCGTTTTTTATCTCGTCGAAGGAAAGAGAATGAATCAATACATTTCCCATCAACTTATTTTCAGTGTCAGGTCTCCAGGAAACATCAATAAAACTTTGTGCTTATTATTATGCTTGTCTTATATAAGTTGCATTTACTTAGCTATGCATAGTTTGTAGAGCGTTACTTGTCAGTAATTCGAGTTCATAAGCTTGAATACCATTCGTCTTGTCGAAGATGTTCCCACCTCCTTCCATTTTTTCATTTTCTACCAATTCGGATTAGTTTTGCCTTTCAGATTTCTATTCCTGTTCCTACCATTTTCATCTATAAAGCACTTACATGTCTCAGCAGAAAAAAAGACTAGAGGCAGCAACCATTTGACGTGAAAAACCTGCTCGTTTTTTCATCTTGTAGAAAACGAAACCGTTCCTACCGTTAGTTAGACGTCAATATTTCATGGATAGCTGCATTACCATGCCCTTCAATGTCATTGTTTGCATCCCAACTTAGGACTTCCTTTTGCGACGCAACATGATCGGAAATTGTCGTTGAAAAAAAGCATTTCTTTCGCATGCACACTCTAGGAAAACCCATTTTTGCCCCTGACTTGAAAACGCAATCGGGAAAAAGTGGAAACTTGAACTGGTGATGATTTTTATCATTTCTCTAAAATAAATGGAAGTTTTTCTGTCCAAAGGCCATGTAATAACAATAATATTTTTTCGATCCTTCATTCAACCTCTCACATTTCAGGTGCACTCCCAAAATGATATTCGACAAGATTCAAATAAATATATTTTTACCCAATGTCTTTCAACCCCGAAGGAATATACATATTTGAAGAAGGAAACAAAAGGTTATATGGCAGCAATAATTATGAGAAAAACACTCGTTAACCCTTTCCGTCTGAAAAGTTATTCTTAGAATATTATTATTAATGTGACAATGCGACTTTCACAATGTCACATTATCATCAACCCACGCTCCTTTCTATGACTTCAAAATGAGCCTGTTCCAATCCGATTCTCTCACCAATAATAATTGGTTTTCGCAATGATTTAAGAATCTCACAAGCTAATATTATTTCGAGTTCAGCATCTCATTCATAACTCTGAAAATTACAGTAGCACCAGCAAGTCAGCCACCTTTTCCTCTTTTGACGACATAATAATGCATTTACAAATTTTTAGCTGTGACTAGTAGTAATGATGATCACATCACGACGACGAGGTATTTCAACCAATAATGGAACATACGGCATTGTGATGACGGCGACGACATGTGTACTACTGATACGTTGTATGCATGTCTGTGTGAGAGAACGCCTTATGTATTATTAGACTTTCTCCTCATATCATTTTTCTCCTACTTAATTTTCTTGACATCGTTGTAGAGGGATTCTAGTAAATATTACACACTTGCACTCTGAAAGTGTATATGATCGTATGAGTGTGTGTGTCTGTGTGTCGTATGAGTAAAAGGCGCGAGTCACATGTAATAGTGGTGACATTACTCATCTTCTCGTTTCCCCTTGTCAGCCAACTCAAGCCGCATGCTAATGAGTTAGCACCACCACCGTTACCACTCCTTATTTCTCCTTTCCGTCTTTTTCTTCTTCCATCTCATCTCTTCGTGTGGCGATATATATGGGTGTGTGCAAGTTTTCTTCTGACTTTTTCTCCTATAACCAGCAGCAGCACTAGCTGTTCTTTGCTGCTTCCTTCTTACCACCATTACATACTGCTATACATATATCTAATTGAGTCACATCAAGAAGCGTCATGTCATGAAGGAGCAGAAGAAAAAGTTCCCATCTTTCTCTACCTACTTTCCTATTCAGTTCAGAAAGCAACGCATCGCGCTAGGACGAAAGGAATAATGAAAAGGCAAGAAGAGAGAGAGAGAATTCTGCGAAAAAAGCCGTAGAAAAATAGGAATGAGGAAGAGAGAGCCACCATGAGAGGATGAGGCTTACACGTTTGTATGTACGTAGTAGTTACGTACGTCGTACTTGTATTTTAAGCAAAACGAAAGAATGAAAGATGGTTAGTTGTTCAACCGCAAGTACATACTTACATTACACACAGAAGCATTAAAATACTTTATGAGCCGCATTCACACTTGCCACTACGCACACGTATGGATGGTTTTTTGTAGAAAACCGTGAAGAGTGAAAGCACCCAGTGTACATTGTATATGGGGCTCAAGACACCTCTTTCTCGTAACCATTACTTCTCCTGCATATTATTCTACACACCGTGTACTCTTCTCTCTCTCTATTTCTTGCTTTCTGTCTATCTAAAAAGAAAAGTAGTTATGGGCTTTCAGTTGGCCTCTCTCTCTACTTGAAATTCTTCGCATTGGTGGTTAGCGAGAAGTAACATGAATATCACTGGTGTATGTAGGTACATTATTCAGTGAGATGCGAAGGAGTCGTCAGCAGAAGAAGAAGTGGTAGTCTTTAAGGGGCACATGCATGCATGAGTGTGTGTGCGTTTGCATGGATGTATAATGTTCTGGAAATGTCTATTTTTGGGCATGAGTGTGTGTTTTAGTACGTGCTGTAGGGTCACACAGCTCAAAGAAGTGACGAAGTGTCACCCACGACCAATCCACCAGAATAAGTAGGCGTGAATGAGTCTTCCACAAACAGTTGTGTTAAAAAGCTATACAGTCACTCAAAGAGGTGAACATTTCCACACTACTGCTTATTCTTACCATTTTGATTTTCTTAACAAGTTAACTCCATGAAGTCTTACTTCCGTCATATTAATTTGTAGCAGTTTGCTCTAGTATATCGCTAACATCATCATCATTTCGTTCTCGCCGTGCTTGCCGTCACCGTCAAATAATATGTTTTTCTATAGGTATATATAATATTAATTCAGAACATGGAATAAATACGAAGGGACAAGCGGGAAGCGAATAGCAACAACTAAGTCATGGTGTGCAAAAGGAAATTTATGGAAGATTTGACAGCTTTATGAAAGAAGATTCTCTCTTAGACCGACATTTGCCCTGATATACACGACTACCACCTACCAACACTCTAGTTTCGTCCGGGCGTATGTATTACAGATGTAAATCTGCTACTACTCCTCTTATGCTCCTTTTTCTACCTTTACTCTGGGAATCCATACAAGTTTGCTCTTTCTGCGTGTTATGCATTTATATGGTGACATGCCATGAGGTAGTGAATTATTATGGTGATTTTTCGATTTTCCTTCTTGGTTGAGCTCTTGAGCAGAACAACAGAACGGAGAGACACAGAAACAGAAAGAGCGGGGCCAAGAGAGGTGCATATATATAAACTGCAAGGGAGCAAGCTGAGCACATGGTGTGAAATGAGTCGTTGTGCGTGATTTGTTAGTTGTGAAGTATACATTCTGATTACCACCCATAAAAGTCTATCCCTTTTTATTTCGAGTCTTATTTTCCTTTCCCCCTTTTTTTCTCTCTCTCTCTTGCTTTCCCGCATTACGTACACACACACACACTCTTACAATTTTTCTTTCTCTGGGCTCCAATGCGCATTCCATTTATTTAACTGATGCTCTCTTCGTTTTCCTGGCATTGCTAGAAAATTTGCAACTGGATGAGAGAGAAAAAGTTGGGCTACGGCAAAAAAATTTCTTTATTGCGTGCTTCTTTTTCACAAAAAATCGTACTCGATCAAGTGTGTCCCTTTGAAACTCTATTTCATACATGGTGTAAATATGTGATTTGGGAAAATGAAAACAAAACTGCAACATAGCTTATTTCTTTTGCATTTTAAATAGATTACAAAGCAAACAAGAATGGAAAATTACTCAACTATGTTTTGTTTTGTACGCCCACGATCAATATCTTTTTTGTTTTGCTTCTGTAATATTAAGCAAGTTGCCTTGAAAGTGTCTGGCAAATATGTCTGGTGTATTGATCTGAAATGCAAAATGCTAATTAGGTACTTAATATTATAAAAAAAAGTCAAGGGATGGATTGAAACCAGAAGAAAAATGTAAATTTCAAGTAGCGCACTTTATATGATGAAAATAATGATGATTCGGATTTCCAAAGTCGGGTCTTGTTAGCATATTTACAATATGAAACTGAACTAAAAAAAATCTCAACTTTTTCCTGAAAAAAGTTTTCCAATCAGAGTTTCCACGCAAGATTTGTACATGCCAAGAGTAAACATGAAGGTTGTCATGCCAAGGTAACTTTTTCTCCTAGTCACTGTAAGTTTCCTGTGCTTAATCTAAATAATTCGTACCTAACCTCAATAATTGACAAGGGTACACGCTGCGGTGTATACTGCCTTGGAGAATTGAGAAACCCCGTGTGTCTCACAATGGGATGACATGAATAACCACCTAAAATTTTCGAATGAAACCTTTTCCAGGT
>JAHZMV010006898.1:0-11086 GCA_027743765.1 Coecobrya sp. COE2
AATCATTATTTTGTGCGTTTTTTGGAGATTGTCTGAGGTTGCCTAAATTAAAACGTGTGGAATCGCCTTGCGCTTTTGAACTATTGATTATGTTTTCTGGATTGACATTATTATCGGAGTGAAATTATGTGGACAAGTTAAAATACTTACCTTTTCAATCCTAAGTTAATTCTGACGAAAACAAGTAACAAAGGCTATGAAATCCGTCCACATCTGGTGTATTGAGGTTCCCGAGTATATGAACAAAAATGAAGGTAGTAAGTTCACTGATATTCGTTCATGAATGAAAGTCTTTCTGGAAGTACCGTATTTATTATATGTTCATACCCTATCTATTGTACCTTGCAGTCATTTAAAATGCATTATTTCGCATAATATAAGGAAGATGATTGGTTTTCCGCTTCCGTATTTACAATGTTATTTATTTTAACAGGGACATCCGGACAAAAATATATATTTGTTAAAAAACAAATTGGAAACTTAACAAATCTCAGAAAGGTCATCTTCCTATTACGTCAATTCCTCCAAGCTACTTTGTGTCAATTCCCAGAACACTTCCTGGCGACACATCTCGTAGTTATAAGTTATGCCAAAAGCATGAAACTTATTGGACACATGAAACCTTGAATACATATTGGTATACATATCTTTCCATTGCATGCTGTTTATCTTGAATGAATCCGGCTTGCTTGTTTGAACAAAGATTATAAAATCATTGGACTCATGAACAACAAAACGATTGGTAAATGAATCCAATTGTAGTTTCACTGGAGTCAATGACAGGCGGAAGGTTATCTATGCACTCTCTAGCAACATAACATCCAACAGTACATCAATGCCGCCACAAACAAGTATAAACATAGCAGAGTGGATATAGGTTTGTCACCAGAATACATAAAATAAAATACACCTTCTCTTATTTTGTAGCTGTATGTTTGATTTAGCGTAGCTATGCTTTTTGTTTGTTTGTTTGTCAGTCTATCGCTGCATTAACGTTTACAACAATAGATAAATAGTCCTTATATTTGGCATTAATGTTCCATAAATAGGCAGGATCTCCGGAAGTTAGCGGAGCCGCCGGAAGAGATCGATAGAGGATCAATTTGACGGACTTACCTCCAGAGAAATGGGGGTAAACTCCACCATACGAACGTTGACTTGGTGTGCTGTGTGTGTGTTGATTACCGTTCAGCATGGGATATATAGAACGCCTACAAGCGGTCTGGCAATTATTATCCATCAAGAATTAGCATGGCTAGCTTATCCTCAGTAAATTAACCTATTATTCAGTGACCGCAGATAAACTGAAATCTCTCACGCCACAACAAAGTGTAAGTAAACTGCATGCACTTAATTATCTGTGTAGCTGCTGTTAATGTACATGACTATTTGGATTTCTCCGTCGAACAGAACAATTTTTCCCATATTTTGTTAACACGACAAACAGGAAGCTTATTTAACAGTTATTTGGTTGGATAATGTTAATGATTTGACGGAAGAATAATCAAGCAAAGTTTGTAAAATATTTGTAAAGCTAAATATAAATGTCGTCCACATCCTCCTCAGATGAATCCGTCACAGACGTTAACTCCACTTGAACTTTCCACTTAACTAATAATAAATATGTGCTTTTTGTATGGCTCAATAACATGGTATCAAATTCATTCATTCCTCTCTAATTTATCCCGGAAGCTCAAACCTTATGTTGCTTGTTTGTTCTCAAGTCGTGAAGTAAATAAACTGCCCCAGCCTCAATTAATAGCTTAAATTAACAGGCATTTTGTACAACGACCTGTAAACATTTGTGTTAGCGATACTGGTTTCTGGAGTGTAGAAGGGATCCAGAAAATGCAAACATCAATGAGCATTTGGCAACTAACTTTTATTTTTTGTTTATATATTTTGTACACCGCTGGAAAAATATGTTAGATTAAGGTTTAGACTGATATTGGTCTCATTTGAGGGACACCTATAATTTATTCACTCAAACCGGACAATAACATTAAGTGCGATACCATGATCTAGACACATTCCGTCTGACAATCCTCAAGAGTTACCACCTCATTAATTTAAGGAGTGGATATCTTAGTCCAGCAGCATAACTTTACTCGTGACCTTAAAAGGCAGAAGCGCATCAAATCTTTCTGAATCAAGAAGAGTATGTTATGAACAATTTTCAAAATTTGATTACCAAATTTCAATTCAAATCGCATGGGAAACATGGCAACCGCAATCACCAGCAGAAGCTCAGGTAAGCGTGTTTAAATTATTTCTCGATCTAGCACACATTTTACTATTATTGGTAAAAATAATCATTTAGTTTAGAAGCATTCAAATTGGTAAGAAGGTTTGACAGATTGAATATATAAACAGATAACAAGAATAGCATTGATTCAACCAAAATTTCTTCTTTTCTAAAGCATTTAAAAAATTATTATAATACATTATTATTTCAAACAAACGACAAATACTAGGAACGGAATGGAATAGTGGAATAGGAATGTTTTATTGTACGTTGAAGGGAAAGCATAATATTCTGAATAAAACGCAGCAAAAATTCTTACGGATTTTTGAATATTTAAAATTGTGTCACAATTATTGAGAAATACGAATGGGGTAACCTTGATCCTTGAAGAAAACAGCTAGTATCTTTTCTATTAATTAGGTTTAATGTTGGTTTAAATAATTCAAAATGCACGAAACAGTAAAATACCCCTAGGTAGGTCAAAGCTGAAAATATTCATAAGGTGGTACTATTATATCAAACAAAAGAACATCACACCGTAATGTAACCGCTGCAGATTCGCCTTGATAAATGAAAAAATGCTTGAAAATTTTATTTTATGACAGGGGTCATTAATAAATTTATGTCATGCATTTGGGTAAAACAATGCATATTATATTACTATATTTCATAATAAATTACTGTTTTAATTCATTCCTTAGTCATCTGAAAATTCATACGTATCTTTAAAATTCAATTCCTCCAAAATGCCACGGTGAAATTTAATGTTGCCACAGCAACCAATTTTCGTTTTTGACCAATTTGATACTTCTGATTTTTTATTACAATTATTCGTTGACAATTTTTAAAATACTAAATTTTTCGAAAATTAACTTTAGTTAGCTGTCAAAAGCCCTTTAAGTGATGTCCAGTGCCCTACAACATAGGATCTTTGGGGCAAGTAGTACAAAAGAGAAAATAATTTTGGGACCTGATTTTGCTGATTGATATGCATTCATGAATGCACAAAATCACAACTTAAGTCCTAACTTATCAGTATTTGAAAATATGCATTATGAACGAGAAGGGATGATTTACCTTCCACCGAAAGATAGAGATACCGATAATTGTTCTATTTGTAAACAGTGAACTTTATTGTTATTCAATATAATATTCAAAATCATGTTTCAATGATTTCACAAAATATGGTGATTGAAATTTTAAAAAATTCCATGCACGAAATTATTCAAAAAATCCTTCCAACAGTCGGTTAATTAAATGTTAGTCATAATTTACCAATTAAAAAATCCGAGAAACAATTGATCCAATCCACTGAATTCAATTTTATCTTCCTGCATATCCGTTTCAATCCGAATTAAGAGACAATATATGGTTACTGTACCTAGGTATGATAGACTATCATTGATAGTGTTAGAGGAACTGTACAATAATATGAACCATACATTTTTGGCTTGGAATATAAACCCTTTGATTATATTTTTTATCATACAAATTAATGTACCTTCGTAATACAGGTAGCCATACAGGTAGTTGAGGGTAGTTTTTTTTACCACGGACTGTAAGCTACGAAACTTGTTGTACAAAAATGATTCAGAAATATAAACAAAAGTTCAAAACTAAATAAACATGGTTTGGAGATTGTCAGAAGTAATAAATTTTATATAGGTTTGGTCTTACTGAAATTAGTGGTAATTCATTCTCACCCTACTGAGGCTCTGATTCGTGGCGAAACTTCACTGCATCCGTTCATCTCCATCGAAGATATATGTGACAGATTGCAGGATAAGGGTTCATTTTCTCAACTTTGCCTTCAATACAAAATCATATGAGTAGCCATGGTTTTACAAAATTGTGCAAATGAACCGTTTTCCTGCAATCTGTCACATATGTACATACTCTGGCTGGCACTATAAGAGACAGCGAGCTTAGGACACCCGATCACCCGAGCACTTGCTGTTGCTCAGCATCAAAAGTCAGACCCAAATTTAGACGTACCAAGCATCTTTAATTTTTAATCAATTACTTATTGCTTAAATTGCAACAACAAAAATATTGCCGTCAGTAAAACTAGTACATTGATATACACGCACCCTTCCACGATCAGGAGTCAAGGTAAATTCGTTGGACAAGCAGGACAACACTGACCACAACATCACCGGCTAGGCATTAATCGCTATGGGATTTGCAAATAGGCAATATTATTTTTACTAATCGTGAAAGTTAAGTAAAATAAATTACCTTGCAGTCCAAGAGTAATGTTTGTTCTTATCTAACCATGTTACCTGTGGCTGGAAAGAAAGTTTAGGTGTCTAGTACATTAATTACAACAGAATAATTCGACATTGTAATTCGAGGCTGTCACTTCGACAAAATTGCACTGCACATAAAATTTACCCGCTCCACTGTAAAATCGCTACAAGTTCAGAGTAAATAAACGTAACTCCAAAACTTTCATAAATTCCCATATGCTTATCAAATATTACATTCAGAAATATAGTTTACTTTATTGCCCTGTGATGGAATAAATTTTTACCATGCGACTTCATAAATCCAAGCATATTTTTAAACTATCAACTAATATTCATGAATCGATATTCTCTGTGAATATTTGTAGTTGGGGTTGCGGAGGCAGACATGGAGGCTGATTGTCAACGAGAATACCAAGTTTTAATGGATCCATATTACGGATCCGTAAAATCTGTCCGGCAGTTAGAGAAATCGCATATGCTTGTGAAGAAACAAATTTTGACTAATCTAGAGAAGAAGGTTTTCGAATCGGCATCAAACCGGAGAGAGTTCATGACCAGGGTTTCCCAATACATTGACAACACATTTGCTGAACTTAAAGAACATTTTGAGGTTAAGAAGCGGAGAGATCAAAATATATTGGAAGCACAGGTAGCACAAACTAAGGCGGTTAAATTCTATGAGAAAGAGATGGACAAGTTTATACAGAACAACACGCATGCCACTCCAAAAGAAGTACAAGATCATCATAACAAAATTCTTGATGCTGTGAATAAAATTGCTAAACCATTAGGAATTTCGGTTCCTCCCACAATTGCTTGTGAAATGAAGGTTGAAATAGAAAAGCGGAAGGCCATTTACTTCGAGGCTGCCGAAATAAACAACCTGTCACTGAGTGATCCGGCAATAGGAATCGACTTGGGTACAACGATGTGCTGTTTGGCTGTCTTTTACAAGGGAAAAATTGAAATTATTCCAAACAGAGCTCAGGGGAGTACCAACACAACCCCTAGTTACGTGGCATATCATCAAAATGGTAAGGATACTTTCGGCGTTGTTGCTAAAGAAGAAGCATATATGAATCCTGAATCTACCATTTACGACGCCAAAAGAATGATTGGAAGACCATGGACAGATCAAATGCTACAGAACGACATAAAACATTGGCAGTTTGACGTGGTTAATGATTTGGGTAACCCAAAGGTCATAACGTGGGGAAGAACACGTTATCCGCATGAAGTGTCAGCAAAACTCCTACATTCTTTTAGATTAATGGCTGACGATTACTTAGGACAGCCCCGAGGAACCTGCGTGAAGGAATTTTTGAGGACCGAGAAAATCAATTTGGAAGAAGGCAAAAATAGCCCTCAGAAATTTTACCGAGACGATGTGCGAAGTGCTTTGGGGCGGCTCCGCCTTCAATGTGAAAAGGTAAAGGAGAGGTTGTCTAGTTGTGAACAGTCTAAGGTAGAGGTACCTAGAATATGTGGCCGAAAACATTTAGTAATTCAAATTACCAGAGAGACTTTAAATGAAATGGTAAAACCACTTATTAAGAAAACATTGGAAATAACAGCAAATGCATTAAATAACGTTATAAAATCTGGCATCAAGTCCAAGGACGACATAGACGACATATTGCTGGTGGGAGGGTCAACCAGAATTCCCATTGTTATGGAAATGCTTAAGCAATTCTTCAATGAAAAGCAGCTTAGTCAATACATAAACCCAGATGAGGCCGTAGCATATGGAGCTGCGATTCAGGCTGCAATTCTAAACAACACGAAAGGTCTTAGGAATATTTCAGTTAGCGACGTAACTCCCATGTCACTAGGCATCGAAGTTATAGGAAAGCAATTTTCAAGAATAATAGAGCAAAATTCCAAAATACCTTGCACGCACAAAGAAATTTATACTACCTCAGTTAATAGACAAACCAAAGCGGACATAACCATATATCAGGGTGAAGAAGAGACGTCTACAGCCAACAAATGGTTGGGAAAGTTCATTCTGGAAGGACTATTACCAAAGCCAGCTGGTCAAGAAAAGGCACAGGTAACGATGACTATTAATGAAATGGGCATTCTTCTTGTAGAAGCAGTCTCACTGTCAACAGGAACGAACAACGCCGTCACAATTACTTCAGACAGGCTGGCAATGGACAAACAGACAATTGAGAGATTGCGGGAACAGGTAAAGCACATAATGTCCATGTTATAGTATATTTATTATATACGTGAAAACAAATTTGTAATAAACATTTATTCAATAATTTCAGTTCCAAGCGGAAGAATAGAATTTTCCAGCCTTCCTATTGTCACCAAGGAGTTAGTACTACATACTAATAATAATTTGTAAATAGCGGTGGAGTTACCATGCAGATGACACGACAATAACTGCAATGATTCACTGTAATGAATATAGAAATAATATTTTCCAATATAATTGTATTAAGGTTATTTCCAGTTGACATTATTAGTACCCAACTGATTTAATCCTTTCTAAAGTAATTACATTCAACAATATAGTTTAAGCTACTCAATTACATTAAATTTTTGATATAAAAATTTTACGAATAAAAAATGATATTTTAATCAGTAACATGATACGTTTATTTTAGCTATATGTATTAATTTTAGTAAAAAAAATTACGTAAATATAATTAATTGTTTCGGGAAATATTAGTTTATTAAATATGTAAAATAATTGACCAGTCATTAAATGCATAATTAAGCATATGCAAATGTCCTGATAATGAAAGTAGGATAATATCAATGTTTTTTTTATTTGTTCATCATTAAATTGTTGCATTATCACAACGGTTCCAAGTTAAGTAATTAATTAACCCTTAATCCGTAATTAATGTAATCTTGCATTTTCCTGTGCAACTTGTTGTGGCAGTTTCATCTTAATATTTGAATTGAATTAGTTTCAACTATATACGTTTAACAATGTGAATGTAGCAATTTTTAGAGTAGATAAATTAAATGTTTTAAACATATTCATATTATAATTTGACTATAAATCATCATGAAAGTAAATGTGTGACTACGTTTTAGAATACACAGATTTTCATTGCCACTTTGTATTATATAGAGGACAATCACGGCAACATATGCCAGAGGAATGAACTTTTGTCTTCATCATGTTGACCGCATCTTGAACAATTTCTAATGCACAGTGCACTTGGCTAATACTCCCAGGATTATCCTTGTGGTCATAGCTATCGAGTAACTGCATCAGTTTATTACAATGACCCTGAAGGGTACGGTATTCTCGGTTGAAATGGCCACCTTCGAAGGTACATTTTGTAATCTCTACCTTGAGTTTATTTGCCTCAGACACCAACCATTCCAGAGATTTTTCTAATTATAATATCATAATTATGAACAATTCATTTCGTTTCATAGAAACAAAAAGTGATAACTTTTTCATTACCCCGAAACATGTCCACGGTTGGTGGTTGTTGTTGATCTGACAAAAAATCCAGAGTATCAAAATGTTTGAGTTCCATGGAAAGTCTCCGAAGGACGTCCTCCTTCCGAAGTTTGATGTTATAGAATCCTGCAATAATTTCGTCATCATGATCAATAACTTCCGGAACCGAATTTTCTAAGTTCGTAGTACCCATGCTCCAACTTAATGTAACTAGAGTATATAAAATAGATTTTTTAAAACAGCCAAATGAAAGCAGCAGTCTTCATAAAAATACAAATTGTCTTGATCTGCCGTAACAAAACTCTTGTTGTGAAGTATTGAACTGCATGCCGTATGTTGAGGTTATTGCACCTATAATAGTTGCGATGATGCTGTTATGAGTATTTGTTTTAGATTACAAATCGCAAGTGTATTCACACCTTCCCAGAACTAATACCTTAACACCAAATTAGATGGTTCAAATGATAGTGCAGTAGCCAAATCATATTACAGATTGTTATTCATGCTGGTGGGAATTGAACTTAACATACAAACTCAAACCTTTTATCTTTTTTATTATACACAAATATGTTTCATGTAATTGCATATAAATTACCTTCCCAACACTATATTTTATATACTAAACAATAACTATATAAAAGGTTTATACACATTGCTTTTTATACATATGGATGTCGATGTTCAACAAGTAACTGATTGGATCAAGGTGCAATGACTGCTGCTCAACGGTAGATATTCAGCTTGTCTTATCGTCCATGGTAATTTTGGTCAGATTCAGACGTGTAACTCGCCACGCTATAACTCAACATTATGAAGAAATTATCAATTCAATAGTACAGTTGTTTATGCTAGAACGAACCAACTTATTTCAGTCCAGCTTTTCACACAAGATGGTTTAGCAAATCATTTTGGTAAGGTTTCAAGTAGAGTAAACGCATAAATTCTTAAATAGCGAAAACTATTCAGCTACTTTGTACGAATACCTGAGTCTCTCTGACCGACCGTCCGTCTGCCTGTCAACACAATATTAGGATAAAACTAATCGCTATCTGGATTATGCTTTTGCTAATGCAAATTGGTAACAAAGCCTTACCCTGACCAAAAAACTATTGGTCAACTGCAATCGTTAGAAACCTTAACATCTTCAAATAATTCAGCAACTTCAAATGCCAAGTGGCATATTTTTGACTTGTCTATGCACATAAAGCACCCGCACGAGATGTGATTAACTTTTTATTACAAACGTTGAGATAACCAATCACTATTTTGATTACAAGATCCATTTCATTGATAACAGTAAAAGTATGCCTCATTCGTTACATTAAATTAATAGCCCATGCAATAAATGCAATAAAAATTGTAATGAGTTACACACGTTTTCCTTGTTACGTTTTACGTGACTTGTCTTACTAAATTCTTCCTAAAGAGGGGACAGGATGACTAGATATCAAACTTTAAATTAATTTTATTTCAAGCAAAACCATTTATATCAAAATTGAATATAGCAGTTTTGTAGCGTATTAAATAAGCTTCAAAACTCAGGAAAGAGCGAGGAGTAAAGTCAATTCTTAGGTTCGTTGTCGATGTTTTTCTTCACGTGCATCATGAGCTTCGCGGCGGAAGACTTTCCAAATTCCGATGCAGTTTTCTCCCAGCGTGTCTGGAACTGGCGAAGTGTCTTGGGCTCCTCTGGTAGAGTATTATATCGGCGTTTTGTCAGTGTCAAAATTTTTTCAATAGGGCGAAGGTGGCGGATGTTGGGGGGATTTTTGTGTTTCTCTACGAGGGACATTTTTTCCCAAAAAAGGTCACCATGTCCTTTTGGTAATGCACCGAAGCAAACTCGGGTCAACAAACGATTAGATTAATAGCCTGATGCTCCTTGATGAGAGGAATCAGAATTGTCTTTACACAGCGCTCCATCTAAATTTGCGAGGTCATGGTGCCATGAGATATGTAGGGCTTGGAAACGACGCCAAATTGGTCCATCCCTTGAAAAACTAGGTATTTCGTTGGAAATTTGGATGATCATTTAATATTTTGAGGCGTCGCCACATCATTAGGGCTGTCAAAAAATGTCCTCCCGGGAGTTTGTGAAAGGTCATGGGACATAAAAGTTTCATCATTCTTAATGGCAATTTTTCTCAACAATTTGTTCCTCAGTAATGGCATACGATCTTTGAACGAGTGTTGCTGGGCGCCGGTTTGCGTTGAGATCCTCTTTGTAGTGCTGGTTCGAATCTCCATTTTCCAGACTTTCAGGCACCTCAAAGTTAATTTTTTAATTTTCAATTTTATCGCAGCATGATTTGCATTAGCAGAGGACGGTTGCCAATACATGCGTTTGACAGCCGTCATCTTGTTTTTGGTCATAATTTGTGGGGTTCGACCACTTTGGACCTAACCTTTATGCCTGTCGGATTCCTGACACTTTTTTATCCCCCTTTTGATTTTGTCCCATTTGTAGCATTCGTTTTTGAAGAACAGTCATATTTTCTTCTTGACGCCTATAAACTCGTTTTTGTACTTCGGTATTACGTGGGCGGAGAGTTTTGCTCTTTCATCACTTGTTAATTGTTTATGAACCGCCTTGAAAACGTACGACTTGCAGGGTTTATTAAGCATAGAAAGCTCTATAAAATACTGCAAAAAACAAAAAGATTGCTCATATATTATGGTGGATATAAGCAGCGAAAGTTTGATATCCAGTCATCCTGTCCCCTCTTTATATTCTTGTTATCAAGGCACTATCAAATGGAATGTATTTGGTTTCACATCGCAGTAATCTCTTGATTAATTACATGAATTATATCTTTAGTAAAAAGATTTTTCATTCCGACTTATTCACCAGGAAAGTTTTGTTTCGCCAGGATGACATGGTCTCTAAAATTGAACATTTCACGATTTTAAACAATTAACGTTTTATGCAATTTACTTGCATGCTTGCAGTGTGTTAGAAAATTATTATATTATGCTTTCCTGGAAATATTCCATATTCCGGACTTACCTAGAGCCAAGAATTTATTCACGAACAGGAGAATGGCAATTCATTTTAAAGATTAGCTGGCAACTTTTGTTCGGTTGTGTGCAGGCATGGTATAAACCGCGGTTTTTAACAAAAAATTGCTGGTCATGGTTAAAAATGGTTTTTATGGT
>JAHZMV010006899.1:0-15363 GCA_027743765.1 Coecobrya sp. COE2
TTCCTAGTAGGCTTCTTATAATAAAATCCAAGCCAAACATCTAAGTTTAATATGCATAAGCGTAGCAGCTTGTGTGCATGTTAGTGAATCGATAAATATATCCAGATGTAAGTAATTTATATATACATTGGCAAGATGAAAAGTTATAATATTGTTATTAAAACTAGTAGCAATTTTGGCGTACAAAGAAAGTATTTCGCCAAAAGAGTACCTAAGTATAAATATTTCAGTCGGCATGCTTGAGCTGTATCGTTAATTTCACTTTCACCAGTCAGCAATGGACGTAATTTTAATTTAGTTTCTGACACTGACTAACCAAGCTAATTTATTTAACTTTGGGGTGTGACATTATACAGAATAATTTGATGCTGCGTCTATCTCCGGAGAAAATTCCACAGTGTTAAACGAAACTACATTTTGTCACGTTACATTGCATGAGCATGTTCAGAAACCATCTTCCAGAATGCCCAGCAACAAAATGAAGACAGTCAAACTTGGCTTGATTTCGACTTACTAAAATTATTTAGGTAGTAATGAAATGAACAAAATTGTTAGAATCCGTTGTCGGGAAAAAATCCATGCTCGAGTCTGCACAAAAATAATAGACAGAAGAATGAAAGGGATTTTGAGAAAAGAGGTTTTTTTGTGTTGTGTGGTAGCAAATATAATAAAAGTATGACTGAATACTCTATTTGCTCAAATTTCAATGTGTGAGGCCATTTTACGCGCCACTTTGGCCTATAAAATCCTAAATGCAACATTATACCAATATCTGAACTTATTTAGGAAAACAGGAAATAGATGGGAGCAGAATTTTAAACATAAATTTGGGCACCTGTTTGTAGTGGGCCATGCTAGTTTATTAGTACTGGGAACGCACAATTAAGTGTAGAAAAAGTTTGTTGGTTTAAACGTTTCTATTCTTTGCGTCATTTCAATGCTTTTCGTATTTGATCTCCCTTTCTATTCATTTTGTCTAAGAAGAAACACTTACATATAGTGAAAGTTTTTTTTGAAGTGAAGAAAGCGGAACGTGGTAAAGATGTGTGTGGAAGAGACAGTGTGAAACTTTTATTCCTCTGGTATATATTTGTCATGAATTGCTAGAAAGGAAGATACAAATAGAATTTGTTACAGCAACAAAACGGGTGTTGTTTATTGGAAAATATTAAGGGGATACTCATACTCTATTAAAGCATGTATTTAGTATGTATTTCCCAAAGCTGTTTATTTGTCAAAATTTCTTTTCTCTCAAATTTTCTCTCCCAAATTTTCTTTGTGATATCTAAGACATGAAATTACGCTTGTATGTATAATATTTTGTTATATAGAAGTTTTCTTGTTATTCGACATCCATTTGAATGTTAATATTCCATGAAGTCGAGTGTATGTAATGTATACGGGTTTATTCAACTGAATATTTATTTACAATTTTTAGTTCAAATGCGTGCCAAAATGAAGGAATTCAACAAACGTTAGCCAACATTGTTGTTTTTGTCAGGCATTAGAATCAAGTATGAGTCAACTGGGAATAAAATGAGTGGGCGTAAGATCACATGAAATACACTTAAATTTAGGAAATCCCGATTTTAAGTTTGTCACGTGACCTTTTGGTGTACCTAAATAATTATGCATTTACTTGAACATAGACATAGTGCCATTTATTCGTTTAGGGGATGATGAAACTAGCTTCACATTGCTTCCGTAAGAAATATACTGGTAAACAAATACAAGCGAATGAACTTTTCCAGCTTTCATGGTGAATCTGTTTCCGCACTTAAAGAAGTGTTACTTTTTAAGGGGTGACCTACTGGAATGAACAATAGGTATATAACAGTTCATGCCATGAAGGAGACATAGATAAATTACAGAGACAAATTTTCAATTCCTTTTTTCAATTTAATATGATTATTCCGAGTAACCAGAACAATTCATGGAGAAAGTTTAGTTGATGTGATTGAGTCGTGCCCAGAGAGATTAAATCTAGTTTATTTATAAGGGTATAGAGGAGGCCAATGGGAATGATATTTATAGAATGGTCGTATGTCATGGCCATTGCTCATCCATTAAAACAACTTGCCATGTTTATCAACGTCTTCAAACTGATCGTGCTACTAAAACATCGTCGCTATTCTTGCGAGGCAACTCAGCCAACAAAAACAGGTAGGTGGTTGCAAATATAGGAAAACAGGACTATGCTGCTATTCAAAGTACTCTAACCATGTGTATTTTTTGAATGTTTGGTAAACATAAAAAGGTTTTGTCTACCCGTAAATGGATTCGCAGCAGAGAATGAAAGGATTAGCCTAAGCTGCGACTATAATTTTGATTGCGTGAGAGCTTTTGGGAAATTACTTTGGAATCAATGGATGACGGTAATCAACAAAAACATAACCTGCCGTTTAAAGAGTTTTTTTATATATTTATGTATTCAAAAGACAAAAGGGATGAGTGAAGAGTTGAAGAATATTTTGAACACATTTTTTCGCACACCGATGCTATCTTCTCTCGTCTTTGTAACATTTTCAAGCAAACCTTTTATCAAAAATTTCCATTCATTTTCACTTTTGACCCTTGCCATTTTGTTCGTTCAATAAGATGAAAAAGACGATACATTGATCGGGTTGTGTAGACTTTATAAAATTTAGTTTGGTTTAACATTCCACCACTCCCCTGCAGACTGTCGTAACAGAAAGGCGCTGATAAACCGCACTTAGAATTGTGTCAGTAGTGAAGGTAGTGTTCACTTTGATGCAAAAGCAACCAGACCAAAGCAGAGAGAAAACTAACAAAATTTCTGACTAGGCTTCATCTGAACTTAAGACTAAGTTCAGGGTTAAGTGCTTTGCAAATATATATTATTTTATTGAGAGGAACTGCACAAGATCCCCAACCGCTACCATTTGGCTTTAGTTTGTCGCAAAGCATACGTTTCAACTCAAGTAGTTTGTCTTTAGTCCATTTTTATCTGTTGCTGGAAAAATGTCCTATCCAAGTTTGTTATGGTAGGTCGAGCGGTGTGCATGTAGTGTTTTGTGTGCGCCCGTATGACGACGGTCTGCGAAATGAAGGAATTTCGTAGCAGGATACTTACATCTTCACCATAATCTTCCTTCCATTCCTTGAGTCTTTCAATTCCAAATTCTACCTCTCTTTACTCGGTGAAATTGGAAAATGTTGAGAGATGGTAATTGATCACTTTCTGACGTCCTGGTTAATTTTCTTAACCAAGCTTACTGTTGAGAAAGACATTCAGGCATTACGTGTGTTAAAGTTACCAATGTTGATAAAGTGATAAGCTTAGGTATATCACTTAGAGTCCTGTTCCATTTTCAATGTTTGGCCACTTTATCGGACTAAGGCTACTTTGTAAATTACGCAGTCGGATTTTTTTTATTTCTTCATGGTATGATCTTTGATGTGGATTTACGGATCGACACTGAATACTGAGAGAAAATTACGGTTTGTGATGATGATATGAATGACGATAAGATGATGGTAATGATTATGGTTTTGTTTTTAATGTACATATGATATTGAGCTACACACCGGATTCATTTCATAGGCAGTGAAACGATCGATACCAAATTGGCGATCATATTACTGTATGCCTTGTTCTGATTTCTCTTTTTGGAGGAAATTGAAATTTGTGGTGATAGCATGCTAGAGGAGTCGATACATCCCAAGGGATTTATCTTTAATGATCTTTTAGCACATTATTCGAATTTGCTCACATTATATGTGTAGGTGTATCCATTGAAATCAAGCTAATTAGCTGCCCCAAGAAGGCGGACAGATTCTATAATGATCGAGTAGCCAGGACGGTAAACGGAGAAGGGGCAATTAGCAAAATGAGTGATTTGACGCTATTGATGATAGTGGGTGGTCTGTGGTAGTTCCAAGAAATGTATGCATTCTATATATTTTATATAGAATGAAAATAATAAATCGTACAGTACCTGAACATCAACCCAGGTGAAAATTGGTTTTCATAAGTTTGAATCAGGTTTCATTATTCCCCTCAACCATTGTGTCTAGATTTCATTGTGAATTGCTGTAATTGCCATATTTATTGTAGACGTCGACATTTTCCAAGATAAAATATAACTAGTTAGTGTATATGATGGGCCATGAAAACTCTATAGATTTTTAAAATAAAATGGAGAAAATGTAACCCATAAACTTTGAACAACCGAATTTTGGATTTACCTTTCACTCTGCTAACAACAATGGTAATACTACTGTCAATCTGGTGAAAATGCTGTAACCATAATCTTTTGTCACATTTGCCATACGACAATGCCGCCAAACTTTTTGAATAGAAAGGGAAAGCCGAGCAAATTCACAATATTAGCACAACTGTTTTGGTATATCCGTCAACGAAATAGATTAGCTCGGTTGCCCTGAATATAATGCGTCACTGTCACTGTCAACGCTCAGGGAAGGTTCTAAATTCAATTTGGTCATTCTAAATTCATGTCAGCTACAACGTCCTAACTTGTTCCAAAATGTTAGCAACGTGAGAGGCTCAATTTGTATAAACATGTTGATCTACTGTATTTTATACCAAGTCTTGTAACTTTCAGGTGGATTCGGTTCTGAAAGATGATGAACAAATCTTTTCAACACCTTGAAACATAAAGAACAATGTTATCGTTCACAACATTTTTTTCGGAATATTTTATTTAAAATAATATTTGTGCTCGAGGGAATCCTTTAAAAATGTTTATGTGGTTGACAACTGATGGTTTTATAAGCGTGTTGAAAAATATTATAAAATATTGAAATGTGGTGGATAGATTTCTTTTGGTCTATGTTTGCAGTACATAAAAATGAACTTCTTCGATAGACTGAATTTTCTTTCTAAATAATGAAACGATGTAGGAGGATAATGACACACTTTCACTCGCTATGAATAAACTTAAATATCTGCCGAAAATAATGTTCACTCGTGTATGTACGTTACGTGGGTGGATGAATGAACGTAATCCGGGTTGCGTTAGCTCAAACATTTGTTTGTGGTCGTGTGCTAGTTTTCGGGCTTTCGTTTTATTTACACATCATCCTACATCATATTACACTCGCATATGAAGCGTTTACACCTACAGCAAGTACCATAATATCAAGCGAAAATACGTGATTCTTACACTCCTACTTACTTTCTCCAAAAACGTTGGTTATTTTGACCATGACAATGGCTGAAAAGTTGTGGAAACAAAGAATGCGTGGGAGGGAACAACCAAGGCCTAAAATCTGCTTAGAATAGGAGCAAACAAGCAGATTGAAATGACTTTGCTCTTCAAACTAGCATAATACATGGTCATGCCATGATGATAGAGCTTTTCCACAATCAGTCCCATTCCTCATGAAAGCATTGAAATTAATACCTCTGCCTACAGATATGTAGACCAAGCTCCGCAGTCGGTACAAAATACAAGGTCGCTTGGCCATCGTATAATGAAAACATCAACACATTTCTTCTCTGTGTCTGGAATTTCATGATATCTTTCACTCTACCAGAGTGGAATTTTTGTAGGTGTATGTATGTTTGTATACGTTTGTCGTGTTTTACTCCACTTTTGTCAAGCTGGCTCATAGAATACTATGAAATTTATTACAAATTGATGGATACGGTATCTGACTGCTTGTCACACTCCCTTGATTAAAACGACCTTTTCGATTGCTAATCTCAGTGATATCTTGATCACTCTCCCATTGTCGGCTTTTGTTCCATCAGATCATGACTTTATACAGAGACTTGGTCAAATTGTACAACTGGTTATATATTTAATGTATAAAAATAGAATATATTTTTGACGTTGCCAATATTGCAATCAAGTAACACTATCACTACCAATGTGCATTCGATTATTCTGGTTTTCTGAGGTTGTCGATCGATCCTCAATCAGTGCAAGTTGCTTGAAAGGTAGCCAAAAATGTTGCCGACTTTAGTTCCCAGCTGTATTACCATTTGCATCTTTTATTATAATGGTTTGTTCAGAAGACAAATGCAATTTCATACAAGGTTCTGGGGTTTACTACTTCTACTTGAATGTCTAGTAAATTGCAAAAAAAACGCTTTCACATTTCGCCGTTCCATTTGTTCTCCCTTGCCGCCATCCGATCTGCATCTAAAAAGTTACGAAAGTTATATATCTTTAGTATACTCCCGCAGCAATATTCTGTTTATATGTAAAACTACATTTTTTTGCATGTTTTTGCGAAATAAATGTGGCTTCTTTTATTCTTTTGTTATGCATGATTGCAAAGAACGCACTGTTTTAGATTCAATATAAAGCAAATCAAACAGTAATTCTGTAAGCATTTGCCTAACGAGGTGATACAAAAAAACCGGTTTATTCATACCGATTTAGATACTTAACTTTGCGTATTCCATCTTAGTTTGGTAAGAAATGATTAAAAAAATATGCAATAATTGTAATAGACCTTTTTTATTCTATGGAGGACTTCATGGGAACCAAGACTCCTGTAGTGCTCTCAATAGCAACCTGAATAGCGATGAAATCCAATTTTCTCAATGCAACGAAAATGGAAGCCCAGACAATTTTTTCCGTATTTTGAATGATAGCCTCAAAATGCTTAAAGATGTGCAAATGTGGGAACAGAATTATCCCACTTGTGTTCCCTCATTCTCATTAGTCCTAACGAAATGTCATTTGTCTAAACAAAATCAAGAAAAAATTACGACCAGTGTATAAACCAGCAAGTATCTTTGCATTGCCCATTTTGATTATGGGAATTGTAATGTTGACCTTGGGCTGTCATCATAGTAATATTATTTACAGACGAAATATTATTTATTGGCAAAATAAATAATCTTGAGTTGAGTTTTGCTTACCATGTTTACTAAAATTGGGTGGTTGTTTGATAAATAAATGGATTGAAGTCATCGTAAGTTATGATTCATAACTTCTTCCCAGTCGCAGAAAATGAAAGTGGATTTTTCGCAATGCTTGTTGTACTTGTCAGTCATTTCATTCCTTGGAGGTTTCCTTGCTCATGTCGGTCAATAATTGTTGATGTTGCTTCTTCTGTGGCAGTGACTTGTGCTTTATACTTGTTAACTGCATCAAATAAATAAAAAATAAACACACGTGCCAATAGAATTTTCTTTCTTTTCCGAAGCTTTGACTACGTTCGTTCGTACACCACATACAAAATTTTGTTATTGCCAAGTAGCTCGAAGACTTTTCCTATTTATATTTCTTTCGGCAACTCACTCAATCAGTATATTGCATTATCGATACACCCACCACATTCATACACGAGCTATTATGCTGTATTTCCCCACGGAAAGGGGAAGCGGAAGGTTGAAAGGTGAAAGGAAACTAAAGAGAGGAAAGAAGAGATTAGAGCCCAAGCGGGCTTATTGTTTCTTTTCTTCAAAGAACACTTACTTTTGGTAAGGAAGAAAGTTATCTCTTGCTTGGGAAATTGTGCCGAAAGTAACGGAAGTCTAAAGAAGCTAGCATGATTCATCAATGAATGAGAATGAATGAGCAAACTGGTTTGTGGAAGAAGGGCCCCTTAATTTTGCAATATGTTTAGCAAAATTATACATTATGCTATATGGATAAATGTTACATATACATTTATAGTGGTTGTTATCTCTCACAAAATAACATTCATTTCATTCAGTATTTAAGTCGTTCTATCAAACGCGATCATCAATTCCTCCATCCTTTAGGATACTTCGTTGACTTGAAATTGAACTGGTTAAACATTGAAACAACATCGTTAAATTTTAATGAAGTCAATCGGGAGAATACGAAAGAAGAGTGAAAGTTGCTAAAAAGTTTGGCATGCATAATTTAGTTTCCTTGGTTCATTTAACGCTTGTATGGATACATACATATAATATCATTTGTTCCAAAGAAGTTATCAATTTTTCCTTATGGTAAATATTTAATAGTGAAGCTATGCTGTAACACATTCCCTATAATGTTAGCTAACTTCTAGAAAGTTGTTAGTGGAAAGCGTTTCACGTCAGTAACTTTTTGTTGGAAGTAACTATAAGACAGACAACGTCAAGTAACTCATAGGACGAACATAATCATCCATCATCTATTTCACGAGATATCCAGGTAAGAAAGTGAAACTAAAACAATGCGATTCTTTTCGTTGCTACATATAAGTGAAAAGGAATAACAGTGTTTCCTTAACTATTCTGCAATGCACCCATATTACTTTAGTTTGGTTTTGGCGAAAAAAATGCATTTGTAAAACACGTTTATTGCAATGTATGGCGTCAAAATTCTAAATTATTTTCCAATCGAGGCTGATATTATTTGAGTTTTTAAGGTGTGAGAGGGTAATTACACGCTAGTTTTATTTGTTTCCTCGTCGTTTTAATTCGGCCTACCTCCCATTTCGTATCATCACACAGGTGGTTTATTCCACACGAAAATCATAAATATTGGGTAAATTTGTGAGAAACCTAAATTCATTTTCACAACGAATTCCACTATCCTTGTGATTCCAATTTCAGATTGCGAAATTTAGCATTATTTTTAGTAAAGTTCATTCTCTCGCTTTGTAAATATGTAAATAAACGAAATTGTAAACTTAAGCAGCTCTCAATTTACTAAAAGTATAACTATTATTCTCTGCTTTTTATAAAATGCTACTATTTAAATTATTAAAAATGAAAAAAATTTTTTTGCATGATGCTTGCGTCCGGCGGTACTGAAAGATGCAGTTAGTTATGCATATGATGCAACTGGAACATGTAGTAGAAAGGAATGTTAAAAAAATATTGTGGGCCGGTGAAAGTAAAAGTAGGGAAATGAAATTTTTCTGGGTATTTTGGAAACAGTTTTTCGTCGAAAGAGAAAGCAATGTGTAAAGATTCATATGTGTATTAGTATATGAAGGAAAACAGTTAGGGTTTCCGTTTTAAAAATAGAAGCTTCAAAGTTTGGACAAAGGGTTTTGTGTCTTCATGTTGTTTCACTTTCCTGGAACTCATCTGTTTACTGTTTGCTTTCTTCATAGATAAATGAGAAAAGGTCTTTTATATTTTCTAGTCTAATGAACAGTGTACATGTTCATATATTGGTGAAAATTACTGACCTCTTAAATTTCCTACCAAGGGGGAATGTAGCGCAGTGAAAACCTAAAGAATAAATACAATTTTGTTGTCTTTCGAAAATGTAGTAGTTTTTACCTGTCGAATTTTAAATGTATATGTTCGAGTGAAAATGGTTGAACATTTCGAAAAGCATACATATCGAGTTATTTTCAGACTTTTGTATATAACAAATGCATCTTTTAATGACATAAAATATTTTATAAACCAGATCATTAAAATAAATTGACAGAGACGCCATATGCTTGTTATAAACTCGGCTCTCCGCTCAACTTTCCGCAGGTCTAATAGTATTCTTAGTCTTTTAGCAAAAAGAATTTGTTTCACAGATTCCGCGATACTATCGTATGGAATGGTGTAGAATATGGAAGCCAACTGCTTTGTATTCAGAGTAAAATAGGTTAAATAACTCGACTGCAACTCCATCAGAAAAAGGAAAGGTTTACTTTGTGCTTACGTATATGCGATTTGGTAATCTGACACGGTTAACCTTGCTACTGGCAAAGACACAGCAGAGAATTCCAGGAAAAGCACAAACTGAGCTAACCACAGAAAAGTGGCACAGACGAGAAAATCAATCCTTCTAATTTTCTCTCCCAATCACTGCAACTTGTTGGAAAGGAACGTTGCTGTCTGGTCTGCCATTTTTGGGCCGTTATGAGATAAGAGTTGCAGCAGCAGAGCAGCGACATTTCAGGCAATTTCTGGTGAATTTGATGATGCTGAGTCTGAGTAGTTTTGATGTTTCGCAAACATATTATAATTATATAACCACATACAAGTATATTGCAGGAATAAGAAAGTGAACAAAACAATATAAGTCTACAGTTGGTTTTGTTACGTAAATTAGTTCATGAAATTACAGTGAAAGTTGATCGTGTGCATGGAAAAAGCAAGAGGATTAACTTTTTTGAAACAAAAATGATGATTAACGTTGTTAGTAGTAGGCTTTTTATAGTAAAATCGAAGCCAATATATATGGTTATTATCCATAAAAGCCTGGCAGCTTGTGTGCATATTAGTCTATCCATAAATATATCCAGATGTAATTATATTTTGGCTAGATGAAAAGTTATAGTATTGTTATTAAAACAAGTAGCAACTTTGTTGTCGAATGAAAGTAAGTTGTAGTAAGTTTCAGGAAGACTCCGGTAGAAAAAATCATGTAATTGCATACCTATGTAATATATTGTAATTCTTCTTCTCTGTTAATTTGTAGTTTTGTTTTGTGTTATTACTTTTACGCTACTTTTGGTGAAAGGTATAAGGAATGTGGCTGTAACTAAATAGGTTTTCATTCACCTCATTCGATTTATTTATTTCACCACTAATTACATTCTTTCCATACGATCAAGTTCAAATCCAGCGGGTATGAACACTTTCCGCCATCCATCCGCGTTACCTACTAAATTCTATTGTTTATATTCGTCGTTGTATACAAGCCTACCGTGATCCAAATTAGGTTTAGAGTGTGCCACAACACAACTTGCAAACTTCTTTTTTGTACGTTCATATGTTATTCCGCATTTCTCCCACGTCTTTTCCCCGAACTACTTTAAAAGGAATTCTCTCCCCGTCAGTTTCTCTATTTCTTTTGTGTTTTCGCAGGTAACTAAATCCGACTTAAGCCTCTCTTTAAATACAGCAGACTTGTAGGAAAACAGGGAACAGATGGAACAAACAATTTTAAACAAAAAGTTGAGCAATATATAGTGAGGCATGAGTTATCGTTTGTACTGTTAGAAGACTAATATTTTATTACGGATTACCCATTCCACTATACATGTCATCTTTGTCACTGTTGAGGGTAATCCTACGCAAGAATGTAAGAAATTGGGCAGTGTGGACAAGTGTAGAAAAAAAGTTAGTTGGTTTAAACGTTTCATTTTTTGCCCAATTTCAATACCTATCTTGTTTGATCTTTCTTTTTCTTCATTTCGTCTAAGGAGAAATGGACATGGTGAAAGTTTTTCTTAAAGTGATGAAAGCACAACCTGGAAAAGATTTGTATTTGTAATGAATTGTTAGAAAGGAAGCAAAAAATAGAATTTATTGGAAAAACAAAACGTGTTTTGTTTACTGAAAAATATAAAGCGTATGCTGATATTCTATGAATTTAAATGCAGGTGTCAGTTTATTCAACTGTATATTTATTTTCATTTTTATATTTCAAAGGTATACAGAATTGAAGGCATTTAACAAACGTTAGGTAAACTTTATGAGATGTATGAGATCTCTTGACACTAAGTTCTAGCCGACTGGGAATAACATTGGTGGGCGAAATATCGCATGAAGTACACATAAAGTTAGAAAATCCCAGTTTTGAAGTGTGTCAAGTGACGTCTTGTTGCATCAACATATGTATGCATTTCCATGAGCAGAGCAAGTGTTGTTTAGGTGTGGGTGGATAAATGAAACTAGTTGCAAATTACTTTCGTGTTACATAGGTTACATTCATAAATACGCAGAATGAACTTTTCCAGCTTCTACAGGTTTCACGTTATGCATGCGAAGAAGAAGATACAGATATGTTGCCATACCTACTGCGATAAATTTTCAATTGTTTATTTCATGGGAAATTCCTAACTAAATGGTTGTATTTGGTACCTATTTCAATATATATATGGCAGGTGGTTGCAAATATAGCAAAACAGGACTATTCAATGTATTCTAGCTAAGGACATGCTTTGAATGAAAAACCAAAAAGTTTTGTCTGCCTGTAAAGGGATTCACAGCAGAGAAGGGAAGGATTAGCCTAAGCTGCTATTATAATTTTGATTGTGTGAGAGCTGCTGGAAAATTACTTTGGAATGAAAATAACGAACGTAATCTACAAAAAAAACTGACGGGCCATTAAAATAGTTTATATATATTTTTGTATAGAAACATAAATGATGACTTACTAGACGCTTACTGCTGAAGTAAAGGCTTAGTTAAAATGTTTTTCAATACTGAGGTGAACTGCACAAGATCCCCAACCGCAACCACTTATCTTTATTACTGTGTCGCAAAACACACACTTCAACTCAAGTGATTTGTCTTCTTTCTTATCTGCCGCTGGTAAATAGAATCGAACCAAATGTCTGTAAAAGGTGTATACAAAATGTCCTTGGTTTGGTTTAGTAGGGTTACCATACGAATACATACATCATCTTCCTTCCATTCCTTGAGTGTGTGGATTTATTCACCCAACTGGAACCAAGTTTACTTTCAATTCGAAATGCTACATCTCTACTCGATTAAATTGGAAAAGGTTGAGTGGTGGGATACTTGATCACTTCCTTTCATCCTGGCTAGTTTTCTTAACCAAGTTTCCTTTTGAGAAAGACACACATATAGCTATTGGATTTCAACGTTTGGCCAGTTTAGCGAACTAGCGCTACTTTTGTTTATTATGGAGTCGGATTTTTTTATTTCTTCCTTTTATCATCTTTAATGTGGATTTACGGATCGATACTGAATACCGAGGGAAAATTATCGTTTCTAATCCACTGTTGATATTGATAATGATAAGTTAATGATCATGGTCATGTTTTTAAAGTAACTTATAGCGCAATGAGCTGAATTCGTTTTATCGATCGATATCGAATTGATGATAATATTAAAGTCTGCAATGTCCTGCTTTCACTTGCATATATATTTTGTAGCGAAAGCAAAAGCAAAGCACATATCGGCTTCAAAATATAATCCTTGTCAATATCCAAACTGGTGAAAATTAGTGAGTTTCATGAGTTGAATCTGGCTTTTTTATTGCCTTCATTCATGAAGACAAGTTTTTATTGTCCATTGCGGCTACTGCCATATTTGTTGTATTCCCGTTTTTTCCCGAGAAAATGGAAATAGTTAACATATATGATGTGGCATAGAAATTGTATAGCATTTAAAACTAAATGGGGAAAATGTAGCACACGAATTTTGGATTCACCTTTCACTCTAGTGACAATAATGGTAATGTCGCTGTCAACCGGATGGAAATGCTGTAACAATAATCTTTTGTCACATTTCATACACGGCAATTCTGCTACAACTTTTAAATAGAAACAGAAAGGAGATTGTCCATGTGTGTTTCTCATTTTGAAGTTTGCAGATAATCAAAATTCAGGGTTTAGTGTTCAGTCGACGGGAAAATAATGCATATGGTTCTTGTCAGTGTCGTTTTACCTGGCGAAATTGATTAGCTCGGTTGACCTTAATAGAATGCGTCACTGTCAAGTCAACGCTTGCAGAATATTCTAAATTAAATTTTGTCATTCTAAATTCATGTCAGCTGCAACATCCAAACTTGCAAGTCTCGTAACTTCGGCTTTCAGGTGGCTTCGGTTGATTATTACCTGTGGTGACAAGCTACATATAAACTTCCAGGATACAGCACTGGCTTTACACCAACTAGAAATGTACAGGACAATGTTCACAACATTCTTCTTAGAATAAACACGGAACATTTTATGGAATTTTTTTGTTTTCAGGGAAATCATTTTAAAGTTTTTGTGGTTGACGGTTGACGGATTTATACGCGTATTGAAAAATATTGTAAAAGTGGAATGTGATGGATAGAATACTTTTGGTATCAAAATATGAAAATTTAAATGGAAACTTGTGATAAAAATATGGTTAAGGTATCAAAGTTCTCTATTGTATAGTGTTGGAAAAATCTTATACAAATGCTGCTCAAATGAATGAGATCGTAAATAATTCCATTAGCAATTTTTTAAACATATTGGTTAGTTTGAGGTGTCCTTTCTGTACCATATGTGGCAAATTTTCAATCTAGAATGAGTTTCTTCAACACAACAAATTCATGATGACATACTTTTACTCACTGTGCATAAACTAAAATATCTGCTAAAAATAATCCTCACGGCGTGTTTGTTGCGTGAGTGGGTAAATAAACATAGCCTTTTCCCGGTTTTTGTTAGATCAAACTGAAAGGAGATCAAGACAATGCAATGTGCAATTTTCATTAACGTGTTATTATGCTTGTCTCTCCAGTAGCATCAGACAAAATGCAATATCATGAATTAAAAAACAATGCATGGGCGGTGGTAGTCTCCCAGTGTTTGAGCTTGAGGTTTACTCAAACATTAGCTCACATCATATGTTCAGGGTAAACACCTACAACAAGTACCATAATATCCAGAAAGCACAAATGTTTGTGAGACTCCCACTTACATTTCTAGAAAACGTTGTGATATTTAGGTCATGACAATGTTTGGAAAGTTGTGGAAAGTAAGAATGCGTGGGACTCAACAACAAAGGAATGAAAGCTTCTGATAATAGATGTAAACAAACTGATATGCGCAAAAATGTTGATCTTCAAACTGACTGCATGGTCCTGTGTTTGCCATGACGATAGAGCTTTTCCACAATCGGTGCCGTTTCTCATGAAGCATGTACGTTTATACATGAAAAGTTTTAATACATTTGCCTACGCTGCGCTGCTGCAACGCTTTTATTATAATGTCTTGTTGAAAAGAAAAATGCTGTTTCATTTCTCGCATTGACTGTCTGCTTGAATGTCCCTAGGAAATTGCAAAAAAAAAATCGTTTTCACATTTCCCCAACTTTCTTTTTACATCCCGAGCTCATAAAGATACGAACGTTAGATATTTTTAGAACAGTCCACCCAGCAATCTATTTATATGCAAAATTACATATTTTTTCTCTTTGTTCAAAATTAATCCGATTTCTCTTATTCCTTTCGTCATGCATGATTTTGTCGACCGCGCTGTTTGAGATTCAAGGTGAAGCATCAGTAAGCATTTGGGTAACGATGTGAGAGAAAGAAAAATGGTTAGGTATCTTTATGTAGATTCTTAACTTAATTTGGTAAGAATTGATTGAAAAAACGTGGAATAATTTTTATGGCACTTTTCAATTCTACGGGGAATTTCATGATTATTACGACAAGTTGATTGCTGCATATGTAGCTGTTGACTGCAGCTTTGTAAGAATCGGAATGGCAATGAAATCCAATTTTCGCAATGTTACAGAAATAGGAGCCCAGACAATCTTTTTCCATTGTTTCTAATAATAGTAACAATAACCACAAAATACGAAGAGATGGAATTCGTTTGGACGATAGCAAAAGTTTTCTGTAAATTGGGCTATTCGCCTTGTATTTCCAGTTTATTTTTTGGATGAGTAATAATAATAATAATAATAGTTGGTTTTATTGTCGATAATTTCCTCGAGAGGCAAATTACATTATCTTGACAATTGGTAAAACATACATTGGTATATACATAATTAGTGAG
>JAHZMV010006900.1:0-13541 GCA_027743765.1 Coecobrya sp. COE2
TATTTTAAAGATGATTAAAGATGACTGATGAAAATGATGATCACTGTGGACTGGTTTCACTGTCCAGTAGTTAAACTGAAAGTGAACGAGATTTCCCAGTCGTCTTCCTTAAAGATCACTTTAATTGAAGCGAAGTTAATTAAACTGACGTAATTAGCAACGTCGATTATTCGATGAATCCTCACAATTTATATCATTTACAACTTCCTTCCCTGAACAAAAATTTCAATGAAGAAAGGGTGGATAAAATTATATTGAAATTGTGTTTAAATAACCGCGAGAAGATAATTAATTTTCATTCCAATTAAATATTATTTAATCTTCGGACTCCTATATGGCTTGCCTGGGTGCAGCCTTTCATTTTTGTGGAATGGAATCTCGTCTGGGATATTTGGAACTTGAGCAGAAAAATACATATTTACATTCACCCAACCTATTATACTCAAATATAAAATTGTACGCAGACTATCAAGTAGAGTGAACAGTACATGCAGAGGAGTAACATTTTTTGGGACTCGTATAAGTTGTAAGTATACTTTGTGGGAGGTAAAAAAACATGTTATAAGAAAGCATAGAATGGAATATGGAGAACGTTAAAATGGGATGGCTGTATAGTAAAAGGTGTGAAAAAGTGGCTCTTCATGTTGTTATCATTTTACTGTGTTTTTTGGCGATATGACTGCCTTTTTAGTTTGAAAAGTAGTTTTTGATGCAAATACATAGCTGTTCTGAGCAGCTCAGGTAGGTACCTAGGCAGGATTAGAGAGGCACCCAAAAAACTCACCTTTGTCACTAGAAATTAAAGGTGCTCTATGTTAGTTTGTAGGATTTTTTGGGTATTATATTAGCTTGAGAGAATACACAGAGAAGTATGTAATGTTGTGTATAGTAGAATTTTAGATAATGGACAGGTAAGGTGTAGAGGAATTGGCTATGTTTGTCATGATGGATGAATCTGAATAAGGGATTTGGGGCAAAGTGGAACACAAAAGTTGAAAAAATATGCTGGGGTCATGTAGGTATGTAGATTGGGTGTTGTTAAGTAAGCCAGGTTGAAAACGACAATGACAACCTCCTCCACACGCACAAGACGAGAACTTTTTTGTTATCTGAGGGTAACGTGCTTGATTACAGGTATGCGTTTTATGATGCATGGTATGATGATGACTACGATGAGAACTGCCCAAGTTACAATCACAGGCAATAATTATTTTTATAACTGTGGATAAAAATGGGTAGAAGGAATCTAGAAATGAAATGTAATTTTGCCAGTATCAAGATGGGTTTCATATGCACTTTGGAGTATGGAACATATTTAAATGTCAAAATATAGGTGTCATGTCAGTTCCAGGTAAAAAGGCTATCAAAATAATAGGTGATTATTTTGATTTGCCCAACACTTTCTTAGAGTTTTTGGATGATGATTGGTGATATGTAATCAATTAATCTAGGATCTATAATGACAGCTAGGAGAAAACATTGCGTGCACATTGCACACCTCATTATTTGCAATGAGTGATGCTTATTATAAGTTGATGATGTAGACATGTTAACTCAAGTAATGGGATGTGAAAAGTATGGTACACGTATTTTTTATCGTGTCAAAATCAATGCATTTGCATTTTACAGGCTACATGGTAGTGCGTAATTTAACACAAGAGTTTTATGCTTCATGTTATTTATCTCAAAAATATTACATACGTCAAGAAGCATTGGACCTCAGTTTTTGCAACGTGACTGACTTCTGTGATCGAACTTAGCGAACCCCCACAGCAGCATCATTGCAAAAAAGAAAATTTAGTGAAAAACATGAAACAGGATATTATGCTTTTAGTCTGTTTCGTGGATTCACTAAATAACAGGGAGATAAGATAGATAAAAGCCGTTCTGTCAGCAACTCATTTTGACTCTCTTGCCTGTTTGTTGTAATATTCAGGTTAAAGCAAATTCAGATTCATCGAACATTTGAACAATGTCATGATACGGAATGAATTTTGGATTCGACAAAATTAAATATACAAATTGTTATCATGTTTAATTTGAATATGATCACATAAAACATTCTTGAAAACTGACTGACATGCATGCAAATCTATATTTATGTTTTTGGAATGTTCTCCAAGTTCCAGCAGTACATTATGCAATTTATAAGTAGGTAGTCAGGTCATAAGCATAACTCGTACGCAATTTAGGAGGCGATGAGATGATGCCTCGTGGAAATCATTGATTTATGAATATTAAGTTTATTTAGCAGAAAAGCTTTTTCATTTCTTCAAAGGAAAAGTCATCCATTTTAATTCTGATCATATACATAGGTCTAACTTTAGTAAATTTCTGACGATTTTCTTTACACAATGCGGGATTCCCAATGATTGAAACTAATCTACATACTAACAGGATGAAATTTGGGACTTGTCAAATGCCAACTTAAATGCATCCGATGTAACTCCTTAAGCATTTCATAAACAACGGACAAATAGACTGCATGTTTATATTTACATACAATTTCCCATCGTTTAGCAATTTCAATAAAAGGACACTTATTATCTTTGATCTACATATTACAACTTCCCCCGTACACCATGTTTATGAATCGGGCCAACTCTACATATATATTCTTCTTATTAAAGTAGCTTGCATGCATCCATTACATACAATCACCAAAAGGCATCGGGTATCGGGTCACCAAGTCGCATGCATGTTCTCACATTGTAAATTGTAACGTTTCTTTAGCAGCTCTCATCATAACGTGAGGCAAAGAAAAGTCGTCCTATCCACTTACAATTTTGTTTTCGTTCTTTCAAAACAGCTACTTCTTTCTTGTCTTCAGTCCTCAACAAAAGAAGATTATCTCTACTACGTACGTACGTACATTACCACCAAACATGATGCATTTACGTACACACACCAACATTTACATTTACATTGAAAGAGTAAAATTATTATTATGCTTTTGTATTTCACAAGATTGAGCTTTTGCTCTTAACTGTGTGGCTCATCAGTTTAGTGAGGAGCTAATAATGAACTCTCCGTCGCAGTCCTCACATAATGTATACGTACTATGTACAATGAACGTAAACACTTTCTCTGTATATTATCTACGTTAAAATTGTTATCATCATTATTATCATCAATTCCATTCCAACAGGAATCATAGAAGGATAACCATAGGACGTACCATCCATTAACTCATACCACCGTGTATAGAGAGACACATAGAGACATCAATGTAGCCTAGTCTCTGTTTGTATTCGGACTTTTATTATCTGTTTCTTATTTTGGTGGATACAAAATTTACAAGTCGACTAAGCCCTCTGTGTGTTTCTTCCAATTCAGCCACACAGTCAAATGAGCCAAATCAGATAAATAAACGGAATGTATAAACCAACGCATCAAAGATTATAACAAAGTCTTCTCTAACTACTAACCACACCACTACCAATACTTGGCACGTAGATTTTTTAGCATGACATGGCATGGCATTGACTAAGATGATGATGATGTGCAATGTGCATAGAAATAATTTTCGCCTTTGTTATTGCTGAAATAAAAAAGGAATATAATATACACGGTTACATGTGTTGCATTAATAATCCAAAAAGATGAAAGGATAGAATGGTGTGATAGAGGATGTGTGGTGTGGGTTAGTATTACTGTGTATCCCGTCGACATCATCGACACAACAGACATCAGTCTTTAAACAAAGATAGAGTAAAATGATGAGTAGGATATGTGGCCCATATTATTTATGGGGAAATTTTATGTGCAGATCTGTTTTCGTTGTATTTACGTGATAAAGGCAATGCATACCTAGTAAATACATTACATAAAATCTATATATACGGTTTGAGATAGGTGATTGTCGTGTTGCTTGCCGTCTATACATGATAGAGTCTTCCTTCACTAAAGGTAAGTAAGGAATATGTCCAAATGAAAATATTTGGCTAAGAAATATACACTGCGTATTAGTTGTGTGTGTATTCTCTATCCATAATATGACGCATGTATGTATTGCAATCGTCTGAGAGATAGCTTGTAACTTTACCTGTACAAAAGTCATGATTGCTAAGAATTTAGTAGAGCTGTGTGTGTGTATGTTTGCAGAGTATATTTTTATGAATACGTTTACACGTTATGCGTGTATAGGCATTAGACATTATATATCCAGCGCTTCAACATGTAACGCATATAATATGTGTATGTATTATAAAAAGAAGTATTACTAAAAGTACTAGAGTGATGTGTAATATTCTCACGAATATGGTTGTAAAATATAGGCCTAAATAGTTTGCTTTGTCATATGCAATAAGATGTACATCATGTACCAACCAAACTCTAATAGAATTTTGTGCATTTAATATGTACGCCTGAGTAATACACATAACTTTACCTTTAAAATACTTACATATTTTTTCTTCTTTCTTCCACTTCATTCTGCTCACAGTGTACACAGGAGTCAGGGGAAAAAAGATTATACCATTTTGTAACTGTATCATATTATAGTTAGTTCAAGTCTACACAAGAGGAGAGTTCCTTTTAGTAAGTGATTGGTGGTGTGCTGGTGGTAGCCTGCTGGCATTGCATTGCATTCTTCAGGCATCTGGCAGTGGTACACTGGCTTCTTTCTTTGTAATTTGTTAAACTTTTAACTTTATTTTTCTTGGCCTTTTTACCTCTTGGTTGGCCTGGCCTGTCTGGACAGATTTTATCCATTACCAAAAAACTTTATCTAGCAAAGTGTGAGAGTTCCATTCGGGCCAAATGAAGTCTTTCTATGGAAGGTTTGATTTCAAATTTATTATTATTTTTATTGTTCCACACATTTTTTGGGAAATTCAGAATTGCAAGAGCTTCTTTTCACTTTTCCTCGATATATAGAAGAGCTAGAGCTGTTAAACTAAATGTGCTCGCTGCTCACACATATTATGTACGTACATCACGCATTTAAAATAAGACTCAGATATTAACAGAAAAATAACTACAAGTTAATGGTAGTTAGTTTATGGTACGTTTCCCTATTCCTCCTATCTACATGACTGTGTCTGTCTAAAGCATGACTCATTTAAATGCGAGAGTACGAAGAAATAATATACACATTTAAATGTAAGACGTATATATAAAATATGTTACATTATGAGCCATAAGTTCTTGCAAAATGGATCATGTACGCCCAATTTAGTACTAGGAGGTTTACCAGTATCAAAAGATGAAACTAAAATTGATTGTTTTTAATTACTTCCAGGTATTGCTCTCAGCACGAATAAAGAAAAATAGTGGCGTGCGCTATATTTTCAACATAGCATACTAAAAAACTCTTGGGTATGCGTGTTTGTAATCTGTGCAATGTGGAAATGAACTTGAGACTCCAAAGATTACTACGCTTGGCCTAGCCAAGCTAAAGAATAAGCTTCCCTTCGGATGAACCAAAGGACCTCTTGTGAAACAGTAATATTTTCAATTTAAATGATAATTTGAACGTGCGAAACAGTTAAGCTGAATGGATGCAATATTGTCTTGATCAAGTTGAGTGATACGATTCTTCATTGGAAAAAGTTTCTGTGTAATAGTAAAAGTTCAAAGGGGAGGGTAAAAACAGACGATGATGTTTTTATGCAGCCAGTGCAGAACTATATATTGCACATTATTCCTTAGACCTGTTAGAATCGTGTATACCAAAATTGACACCTGAAACCAAGTCAATGCTACTTCGAGGCATTGGGTTCAGATCCCTTGCTTTCATTTTTGTTTTTATATGAAATTTGAAATATCCGAAACCCAGAGTCCAGTAAGTTTTTACTTTTGTGGTTTTGTGATACTTGGTACAATTTTTTCTCAAAAATATTACATCGTTCATCATCGTTTCATCAATATCTCCAACGTATTCTGGAAGTATTAGAAAAAACGCCATTACCTCAACTGAACAATCAGGTAATTGCCTCAATGCTATAAAGTAATCAATATACAATATATAAATTAAATATAGATTAATCATTCATAGTTGAAATATATGACATAGTTGAGTTGCAATTGAATCTCTCATCAAATTTTGTAAATCAGCAATACATGAAATTGCTGTAACTGGTATGAAGATTATCGCAAAGGCAGGGCCTTTCTTTCCTACCATTTTTATCATTAAGTACCATTAAGTAATGCATCCTTTCACTGCATATTATAAATCTGTAGGATTTCGTCTCTTTTTAAGGAGAAACGAACTGAGCGCCTTTCACCTTTATAGGTATTTTCTCCTGTGCTATAGTTTATCTTTAAATCAGGGTCCAAAGATGTATCCCCATAATGCATTTCCATAAATTATTTATTTAGTTTCGATGCAATCCTATAATGAATGATCTACTTTATAAATTCTATGGATGCTGCGCATTTCCGTTAGTTTTGAGTTGTTACATGTCAACCATGTGGAGTCCATTGAGAAACAAAATAGACAATCTAGGTTGAGTATTTTAGTCATCAATATTATTATCGTGCACCGTGAAGTTTGTATTCACACATGCATTATACTAATGTAACTTACTGATATTCTGGTTTTTAAAGAGTGAATTACTCATAACCACAAGTCATGCAGCTCTGACAGTTGGATATTGGCCAGGGACGCAGACAAATATATTTTAGCCACAAGTGTGGGACGTCCGATATTTTGTATTTATAACATGAAAGAAAATTGCCATCAAACCATTCATTTTTGACATTGAAAATTGCCAAAGAAAAACTTTGTCTACTATTTGAAAAGCGTCACAACATGAATAACGTAGTGAATAGATTGAGGAAAATTGATTTTGCTTGGTAGTTACTTCCGGTATAAAAGGGTATACCACGGGAGAAATTCCTGACTGTAAAATATTCTTATTTGATTATGCATCATAATTTTGAATGCCACGAGGAAGATAAAAAAGACCTTCCTGTCCTATCTATAGGTACTTTGGTGAAAATCAGAAACAAATCTACCGAGTTCATTTCTTTTCATCATTAAGCATTATATTATTGTCCTAGTCCTGTTTCTTTGAATTAGTTGTGCATGTCCTATGTTTTGAACCAATTGTGTGTTGTGTGCATATTTTATATGTAAACTGTTGTTAGATTCATTTTTGTAAGAAATAGATACAATAGTACAGCTACAAACATCTGAAGACCGATAAGCATATTTACCTGTCCATATGGAATTTTAAACTAAACATGACCATATCATCAGTCAATGACAATGTAATGCAATGATTTTGACTTGATAAAATAGAAAATGGGGGAGAGAGATGAAAAGATTGAGGAAGGATAAAACGGAGGCAGGGGATAAACTAAAATTGTATAGGGGATGGCACTCATTTTACCCAATACTCCAGTATTCCATTTTGAAGTTCCCAATGTAAATATAACATATAATATAATATATATAAGCAGCATCAATAAAATAAATGACAAAAAGTCAGAACGGGAAAACGTAAAACACTTGTTTATACGTGAAATAAACAAAGTGTTAACTTGTAAAGCTTAAAGCATGCAACCACAATAATAATGACGCAGGCGTATATACATGATGAAACAACCAAAATTCTGATTTACAGGTAGACAATATACAATAATACAAGCCTTAAACAAGCTTTGTTAGTAATGCACAGGTGGAAAAAATAAATGATGCCAGTTGAAGATGGAAATTGTATTCCTATGTGGTTGAGCATATATAAAAAATGTTTAGAGTTTTACTTTGGCCTTCACAGACAGGGTTCAGTTTCCTCATAGGTATTAATCGTATAAGGTAAAAGGAATACAGACGGAAGAGTGTGCTAGACGGACTAACTAAACCCTTAAATGCGTGTCCCAGTGTGTGTATCTATGCAGAATACATTGATGAAGGAAGATGAAAAAGTAAAGAAAAACCAAGTCTGTACAAGGCATAAAATTCAACTCCTTTGTTAAGGCTTGTTATTGTAAGTTAAAAATGGAAAGAGATACCTATTCATCGTTACTGCTTCGTTTCCCTTCTCCTATTTAGCTTTTCATTCTTTCATTCCAATGCAATCCCTCTTTTAACACTGATTTAACTTAACCCTCACTACTACTACCATGCACACCACCTACTAATGGAAAACCATCTTCTTTATTTGGATGTGCTTAAGCTACTATGTACCTAGTACCTATATAATACTTATTTGTCATTTGTATAGGGAGGTATACACTTTTAAAAAAAAAACTTTAAAAGATTTGCTCTGTCTAAATGCTTTTTTTGTCCTGTATTGTCCATCAATCAAGGTTTATATATAATCTTTTCTTGGTGGATTGCTGGTCTAGCTCTAGCAGCTAAAAAACTAAGGGCTCTTGGCTCTCCTCTCAGGTTTCATAGTCAACAAAAATACCTACTTTATACCAAAAGATATATATATAGAGTATATGTATAACAGAGCTAAATTATCTTTACGTTTTGAAGTATACTAGATATAATGATGGTAATGATAGTAATGATAGTAATGATGAAATCACTTGTACTACTAGAACAATAACTAAACATTGCTGCGTAATGTAACGTCATCAACATAACTGTGATAGTAGTTTACTAGTACGTAAATTAATCTTATCTAAACAAGACTGCTTTTAACCTTTTAGAAGAATAGAGAAGAATCGGAATTTGGCAATTTTAAAAACTGTAATATCCCGAGCACAAGCAATCAGATTATTAAACTTTCACATATCAAAAGTAAATCCAAAATTTGAAGCTAAAAATTAACGGTTTGTCAAGTTGTGACAGTTTTAAATCGGTTGCTTTTGAGAGAGAAAATACATGAAGTAAAATGGTACATACAGACATAATGTACAATTCCTTTAAAAAATTCAAACATGCTAGGTGATGAAGAATCATTCCGCTCCTACAGTTAATAGGCAATTAAAGTATCTTTATTACTGTTTACTGTCTGAGGAAATGTCGACGAGCAACGTCAATGACACTACTTTCCACATGTATTTATCCTCTATACAAATAGTTGCATTTTTTAAACATTTCATATAGAATAATTATTATGCATGTAATGTGCATTTCACAAAGTCAAACAAACTTTCAATGTTGTATTGTGACAGGATAGTTTAAGTTTATAGATATATTTAAGAGTTTAAATGCCCGATGCAGTGCACCGTTGCATTTCCCCTGTTAACTATGCGTTTTTTTCATGATTTCAGATTAACAACCAGTCTGCCAACCATTGAGGCTGTCTGCTGGAGCAAAATAAATGTGATACAGATCCATCACAACATACATTAATTATCCATTTTCTACTCCCGTTGAGCTTGAAAATCAGGAAATCAAGACTATTAGTCGGCATAGTATACGGGTTAACACGATCCAGTTGTTAACTTTTTTGTATCATCTCCAATCAAAGTTGCCAAAAATTATTCTAAGAGTGCAAACCAAACTAAATACAATTAGCATCCGCTGCTTGGATCAAGAAGATCATTCCATGACTTTAATCGTAATTACAGTGTTCTTCCTTCGATAAAGAACTGGATTTACTTTTATCAAATATTTCAAGTTCATTATTGTTTTTAACTGAAAATATACAACAGCAATTATAGTGAAAACAAAAGTAACCGTGATAGCATTGTGGCGTTGTATGAACTGAAGAACTGAAACAAAGGCAAAGTTTCTGGATCTCAAATCTAAACATCAACAGGTAAAGTTAAACCCTGTAGCCTTTCCGGTACTAATTTTTATTAATCATATTACAAGTCATGCCTGTATGATTGTTGTACTCACATCTATGCATTTACCTATACATATTGTACATTTTAACAAAAAGGTATAAAGCGAATTACAGTTATATCATCTCATCTATGCAGTAGTCACTGGAAAAGTGTTAATGATGGACAAAGCAAAAAGTTTAAATAGTCTATCTGCTTAGGTATAACATGAAGCAAAAATTATCAATACCATGAGAAAGAATGTTAAATTGTTAAGTTCAAACATGCAATTACAGCAATGAGATTACTGAATACTGAATTGTTTAATTTTCTCTATATATGTACATATTATTCATACTCTGAGAACTGTGCATTGCATACACGCCAAAATTTCAGTAAGTTTAATTAAACCATGGGCAAAGCTATTTAAATACGCACAAGAATAGGTAGTTATCTACCCATCCGAACTATGCAAAATTCTAACCTTATTAGTCTGCTCCTGACCTGATCTATCTCAAGCTAAAGACGATATAATATTTCAATTATTGATGTTTTTATAATGGTTGAAAACTGATGTCTTGATAATTGGCGACAAGAGTCAATATGTAAATGACTGATAATAATTTCATATTTTTTTCTGTATTCCTAAACATTTTCTGCTTTCAAAGTGTATTTTAAAAATCGTGTATCGCTATATAGCGATGTATGATATTATAGATTTAGTATCAGTACACGTCATAAGTGTACAGTTGTACTATCTGCAGACAAGGTTCCATCAACAAATCAAGATAAGCAATAAAAGCAATTTATAAAGTGATATTTGTGTAGCATTTATAAAATTATCCTATCATATAATCACAGCAACGTAATGAAAGTCCCAAGAAAAAAATTGTAGGAATGATGCACTATCTGAATTTGAACAGACTTTATCTTTAAGCTTACAAATGCCTCGAATACAGCCACGAATCTATGTTGTGTTAGCATAAGACTAGCCTCACTATTCATCAAACTATCCTAATAGCGTATTGTTACCGTCTGCCTGCCTATTCGTAAGGTAGGCATAAATTGTATTGAATTGATCACGATCATGATGATAAGCTTATAGTCTGCAATATCAATGTGTGCTGATGATATGATGAATGACTGAGACTGACGCGCATTTCTTGAAGGTCAAGGTTAAAGTCGTGTTTCCACAAATAAGGATAAATGAATACTTACTTGTATTTATTTAGTATACGAAAATTACCCTAATGAATGCGTAACTAAAATTAAGTTGTTAAAATATCTAAATATTATCATGCAATGTTAAATATATTTTGATGCGAACCAATTCTGATAAAATTGCACCAAAATATTTTTAGCAATTTGTACTAGGAATGCAATCATGATTTTGTAGTAATGCTAGCAGAGCTTTAATTGCTAAAAGTGATTTTGGTTAATGATTGCAATACTGCAGAAATTGGACATTCATGTTCATGTATATAATAGTGTCATCTTATTTATTTTGAATTTTCGTGCTATTATGTAAAATCACATTTTTAAACCAGGATTGATTCTAGTTATCGTTTCATTAATGGCGACGTTGAAAGTTCCTGAGAAAGAAAGACTGTAAGTACGGAAAAATGAAAAGAGTTAATGGACTGCAAACTGCAGTTGAAAGGCATTCAGCCAGGCTAATTTATGAATGTATCATGGGAATTTGTCCACTTAACTCAGTCAGAGTTAACAATCATTTCTTATTTGGTCGACTATGCAGCTCATCCTCATAAGATATTTGTACAGTATTTAGAAAGGTGGTGTGCGTGGTTTGGTGACCTGTGATTCTGTGATGCGACCACTTCACTAAAAGATTGTATTGTACCATTTTTGTATAAAAGTGCTTTATATTACCAATTAGAACAATATATTTAAATACTTCGGTATTCACGTAATAATCAGCAGCAACGGTGCCTTAATTCTTAATTATTGACTTATTTAAGGATGAACAAATTATCCGAGTGCAACCAAACCGAAAACGGTGTAAGTAAAGGAATTTCGTTATGAAAGATGACAAAAATCTATTTAACCGATAATTCTTTTTATTTTCAGTTATCACGTTTATAATTCAAATATGCAATGTAATGACCACCTTTAGAAAACATATTTGATGAGTTCAAAATGTTGATTTTCAATTTCTGCAACAAGGCAATTAATAGGCTAAATATTTAATCACTTTTACATACATGTATTGGTTAAGTGTAAGTTATCATCAGTGTATCTGTAACGTTCCCTTAATATCTTAAGTATAGCATTAAAATTTAAAACGGGCAAACAAATAAAAGTAAATATTTAATGTACAGAGTACAGTCCAACAACAAGATCGCTTGAGCAACTTTCTTCATATTTATGCATGTATATATATGTACTTTCATTATATTTACTTAGATATTTACTTATTATAAGGATAATCTAACCTGATAATGATGTTAATTTTCGCTGCCAAAAAACTACTATTTATTTAATGCAGCATTGCGATTTTGTTTTAAAATCGAAGAATGAAAATTGACTACCTGAAGTTGTAGTAGATTTTTGTGCCTCTAACCATGTACTAATTGGAGTGGAAGCTTTCAATTCAAGAATCAACGGTTTTAACATTTAAGCATAATGTAAACGAGGAGGTTGCAATTTGCAATTCTTTATTTATCCACTCAAATTCGCAAGTCAGTTAAGTCTGTACACGCATATACCTTACCTTACTGCAGATTAGTGAAACCATGTTTTAAAACTAAGGGCGTTTTATACGATAGGCACGAAGGTACACAAAAGATAAATTGCAGACGCAGTAACCGTCAGTTATTATTATCCACTGCATTAATTTCGTCTCATACGTTAGCAGTAAAAATGGCTAAAAAGTTTACATGGATGCAATGCAATCCTTGTTCACTCAAGTGCTGCCGTCGACTGTCTCAAGACTCACGTCAAGACTCTCAACGTCTCCTTTTTAGCGTTTTTAACGCTTGTTTTATGGTGACCGTACTTTTTGTTGCATGCACATAAATAGGTATTTTGAGCACAAAAATTATTTAATCTTATATGATGATATGCTTGGTGATTAGTGCAGCATGTAACATTATATTCCCCTTTAGATAAAAAGCAAATAAAAACAACTAATAATGAGTCAATGACGGCATATATTTAATAGTTATATGTGGGATTTAAGAAGAAACAAACCTTTAATATTTAAACGGAGTATATAATAGTGTTTTATATGGAACGCGACTTAATACAATCTTACAGACAACTGTATATAGACGATTCGTAAAACGAGATGTATTCGGTATCAGTTATATTAACGTGGTTGGTTAGTAGAAGATAGCAGAATCTTGCCTGGCCTGCTTAACTGGGAAAATGTTGTTTAATAAAAAAATATGTCACGTTAGAGGAATTGGAAGATCAATAGGGGCGAAGTGATCTCCATGAAAAAACTAATTTATGCCAATTAAATCCCTGACTTAAATCCAATCACTGAATCATCCATACAATATGAAATCGCATCTTTTGGGATTTGTCGGGCCGCCACGGGCACGGACGCCATCCCAGTCATCTTTTAACACTATTATTTTTAAACACAGGTCCTATAATGCTGACATCGATTATCTAAAGCCAATAAAATTGAAAATCCAATATTTAAGCACATTGCTCTTGAAAATTATATCGATGTCTCCTTTCACTTTATAACATCCTACTTTTAAATAGCAACCATTTTTTGAGATATGTCGCGTGGGTGGTGGTGGTAAGAGATCATTGTGCCGTTAACAAAACGGTGTAGGTACATATATACAAACTTCATATTATTATGAATCTTCACGAATTCTGGTTTTTTATGCTTC
>JAHZMV010006901.1:0-30004 GCA_027743765.1 Coecobrya sp. COE2
TCGAATAGTTTTATTCCTGTTCTGTAAATTCAGATAAATTTAGAAATTAGTTTCACCGATTATAACATTTTTTGAAGAAATTGTATTTCATTTACCGTAGGAGATTTGTTATTCCTCAGAAATAATTCATTCCCTTCAGCTATCTGAATACAATTAATCATGTCAACTATATCTTTCTCTCCAAACCATAAAATTGCCTGGGCCATTATTTCAAAAAATGCTCCACACATGCCACACGAAAAATAAAAATAGTTGGCTGGATTTCGTGAATTATGATGAAGTCTCAAGAGTTCATCCCAGGCGTCGGGTAATCGCAGTAATATGGTGCCTAGAAGGCAGGAAAATATCCATAAAATATTGTGGAGAAAACCTTTGCTAACTTCAAATTGCCCGATCTTAGTTTCTCGGAATCGGCAAGGAGCATATAGGAACCAATACGAGTAGTCATATAGAAGAACGAAAGGAGTAACAAAATCCATTTTGAAAAATAAAATTAATTTAATGCTACGTCAAGTTCTAACTACGTCTGGTCTGGGAAAACAAAAAAAAACTCCTTTGTTTTTCTTACTTCCATGGATTACATTCTTCTTCATAATTTTAGGGTATCGTCATTTTGTCGTAACGTGGGCGGGCTCAATTTTTATTAATAAAGGTAAATTGTGACGATTTGTTGGATATGATCAAAACGTGCGTGATCTACGAGATAGTAATATTGACAATTTTTAATCTTGAGGGAAAATCGCAAATAAAAATACCTAATGGTTAGTTCCCCTGATGATATTTTCAAATTATTTGTTACCAGATGAGTACTAAATAATAATCTATTTTAATAAATGCATGTGATATCAGGCAGTCATTCGAATTAAATTAATTATGTGTGCTGTTCCAAAATGTATTACAGAAGACAATGGAAGCATTTAACAAGGAGCGTGTTCGACCACTCTCATTTTGCGCATAGCTTGTAAGCCCTGTCATAAAGGTATCCAGTGACAATTTTCAAAAAAAGTGAAAATTAATTTTGCCTCACCCTTGACAGTTAACATATGCTTGGATTATTTGACGATTTCGACTATTGTGCTTCCTAAATAACAAATTTCTAGACGATACCATGTAAAAGGGTTTGTTAAATATACAGTTAAAAAGATGACAAATTTCGATAGTTTTTATGTTGTAAATAATGGTGATTACAATTGCACCGCTTTTGCCAAGTACTAGGAAACCGTGAAATAAGATTGGCAGCGTTTTATACAAATGATTTTGATGATTTCTGTAGTAAAAACTTGTTTCGCCTAAAGAAAGGGACAAAGAAATAAACCAAAATATTATTCAGAATTTTGTATTTTTCAGAGCTTGTTGCCATTGAACACGGGAACGATATTGTAGCCTAGAATAATTAACATGGATAGGAATTATTGAATGGAGTTCACTGCTAAGACAAACAATGCTTCGGAGAATCTGCATAATAGCTAACGTCGGCATTTTTACCTATAAAATGTTGATTCAAGCAAACAGGAAAAATATATTTGAATTTGTTAAACCAGACACTATCTACAGAGTACTTTCTTCACATTGATCGTTGTGGTATACATATAATTGACACTGCAAGTCACTTATAAATTTTCATCCGTGTAAAAATGTTTGTCCATAAAATTTAATTATTGATGTTCATGTATGAAGTTTGTTGGTGCAAGGTCATCGTCGAATCTGCTCATCTTATTTCATGTAAAATAGGAAGATTTAAATGTTTCCTTAATTACACCTGGTGGAAATTCAAATATTGCAAAACGCATTTGGAAGTTAAAACCTATAATTGAATTTTGCGTTGGACTAACGTAGAAATAACTTCATTACTCGCTAGTTTTGAATTTCTAATTAAATAAATCCTTTATTAGGTAAGCCATTACAATGTTCTTATTACATTTGGTTTTGGTATATTTCGTATTATATATTCAACAACTTTGAATAATCATCTAAAATTAAGTTGTTTACCTAAACTCTGGCAACGTTTCACCCGCATTGCCTTACAAGTCCGATGGCTACCCTCTAATTTACAAAAAACAAATATAATAACAAGTATAGTCACAACGAATGCGCCTGAAAATATATTTCCATTTCTGGGCAATTTTTATTTACCTATTTAGTTTAATTAATTTTACGACAAGTTAAAACAAATTGCCAACTGAAAGGATAAAGTAGTAAAAGTAGTGGTACTTGTAGTGGAAAAAGTGCAAGTCAGGAAATCACCTCATAACTTAATGACAAAATTAATACTTGAAATAATAAACGTTTACGGAATTTCCTTTGTCTTCAGAACTAAGAAAACTGTTCGTTGAATAATAAATCTAATCATTGCCGGTGCTCTCTCCTTATCCATTTTATGAAACTCGCCAACACTTAAAGCAATTCTAGGACAACTCCGAAAAAATTTAGTTGACCAATAACAATTTCGCCATGACCGAACATTTTCAAGAATGTAGTTGGAATAAATTGTGGACTCACTTCCAATATTAAGAACATTAGTGCAGATGAAAATTATGATACAAATGAAACTGGAGATGCTGAATATCAACAAGTTTGGCAATTGCTTGTAAAATGCTAATATAGTATACAATAAACAAATTGCTCCTAAGTAGCATAGCGACAACAATAAAGGCCAAATTACTGTTTGAAAGCATTCGTTACAGATTATCACCAAAATCTGTACTTGTCTATAAAGTAATCCTAGACGATATCGAAATCTTAAATTCGTACAATGCTGGGTAGCTCGGAATGCCAATCTAAACAAAATTATCAAATTAGTCAAACCAAGTGTTCAACCGAATTATTTTGTGTTTACGGCGGATAAGAAAATACCTCAAGTCCTTTAAATTGTTTCGAATTTCGTGAAGGGCCACTAATCCCATGACAGATATACTCGCTCCAGCGATTCCCACTGGGGTTTCGATGAGCGACCTAACAAAACTATTTACCAGTCTAATGAAAGTGTTTGTTTCACTGCAATTATTAACGACACCAATATTTGTCAAAATGTGAGTGGCGGTATTGAGACATGGCAGCAGAAATAATATTGCTGCAAGTACAATCGTAATCAATATTGGAATTCCCATTGAAATCGCCACCAATAAAAGTATGAATGGTGCATCGTTGGAAGTATTTGTACGATTGACATTTCTTAGTTTCCTTGTTGATATAGAAATTTCGTTAGGTTTGCTAAACAAGCAGTTAAACAAATGACAAATTTCTGCAGTTTTTGTATTATATACAAGGACTATTGTGAACGCGGCACATTTAGAGTTTACGAGGAAACCGTGAAACAAAATTGGTAGAATTTTGTAGGAATACTTTTTATGATTTATATAGAAAAATCTGGTTTCGATTACAGTCAGAGAAAGAGAAAGGCACCAGAATATTAGCCAGAATTTTTCATTTTTTTGACTAGGCTTCCAATGCATACGGTGGCGATAATTCAGCCGGAAATAAATAAAATGGAAGGAATTATTGAATAGAAAGTGCTTCCCAGATGGATAAGTGTTCCGAGAATTTGAGTAACAGCTAGCTTTGGCATTGTGACTTTTAAAATTAGTTGTTACTTTAAGCAGATAGTTTAATATCTTTAAAGTATTTTTACAGGTTAAATTAAAATTTCTTCGCAAAAACACGTACTGTATGAACTGATACTGCGCTTCAATCCAAATGAGAATATTAGAATTTCAATCAATAAAATTCATCTGCTATGTTCTGCTTCCGGGGAATTAATTTTCACTTATCGTTGGCGAATTTGTTCATCCCGTTTCTTGTAATTTATATCACACTTAGTCAACTGTTTAATTATGGCAGTTACGAAATGTGATAATGCCAAACAATAATTAGTACTTATGCGGAACGTCGTGATAATAATTAACATTCTTTAACTTTCCTGTTTAAATTTTCGTCCTTCTATAATGTTATTGTAGGTTCCTGTGGTGCACGTGGACAGCTTTTTCGAAATTAGGAGCACCAACATTAGTATCTTTGTGAACAAAAATGCGCTTCAATTTAATCCGTATATACTATACACCTCGAATTTATACCAAACGGGAAAAATCATGTTTAACCGACTATCACTTCCGCATGCATCTTTACAAGTAATTGTTCTTGTCCAATTTGTTCCTCCTGTTTCATGTACTGCTAGAAACATTTGGTTGATTTCTAATTACATCTAGTTCCTAATTTAGTCAGGGAATATTAGAAAACGCCAACGTTTCCGCTTAAATATACATATATATGTAAAGACGTTTAACATAATAAAAGTTAGGTTAATACTTAAAAACAATGTCAAAATTCCTCAGCAGATTTGTTCGTGGCTGTGGTTTAATTATTTCCATGATACAATTATTAATCCATTATTCTTGACATTGTAATGGTGGGTCAATTGATCCGTAGGCTTTATAAGTTAGAATAATAATTTTTTTTCCCGTACGACGAGTACGTGTAATCTTTCGAACAAATAAGTTGACTAACATTTATTTTTGTAAAATTTTTACCCGTAGAATTTTTCAATTAGTTTTCCATAGAACTATGATTATTCGATGCAGAATTCTGTAGAGCAACCTATAAATGAAGCGATTTTCATAATTATTTCGTTGTGTATGAGAAATGCACTCACGGATTTATTTTATGAGCAATTATTTTTATGACTCGAATATCTGAACTATTTACAAACTGAATTAAATAACTATGTAATATTTTAACAATGATTAGACGAAGGATATGAATATGAAGAGTAACCTTTTGAAATTACAGCAATTATTATCAGCATTGTAGTTTGGTCTGTTTTGTAAGTTTTAACCAATTACTCTAGACTATGAAGAGCAATGTAATTTTGACTTTAGTCTGTAACGCAAGAAGGGTACCTGGTTCTGGTTCGGCTATAAGAACTCACGGCAGGTTGCTCTCTAATGAGCATATCGGAATTAAAATGGTTACTTCAAAGTATGCCAGAAATATCAAGGGTGGTTGTATGAAATTTTTTTAGTGACTCGTATTTCTCTTTAGAACAAGAAAAACGATTCGTTGAACAACAAATCTAATCATTGCAATTGGACTCTCCTTGTCCATTTTATGGAACTCTCCAACACTTAATGCAATCGGAGGCCAACTCATGAAAAACCTTGCCGCCCAATGATAACTTCTCTATAATCAAATCCTGTTTGTATGGTAATATTGATGCTGATAAATTAATGCGAGACCTGCTCAGGATTAGTGTATGATTACGACTGACTGTATTTTATTCATCATTCATTAATTGTTGACTCAATCATTTAATTCCTTGTTATTATAATTAATGTCATTTCCTTCTACTGGTGACATTGACATTGCATTCGTCAACATCACCAGCATCAGCATTGTCATTCATAATATGTATACCTAATCATTATTATACATACCGACTACATAATATGTATACAACTAGTCTATAGTATAGTATACCTAGTACATACACGCATCACTCTATACTCTAACATTTTCCAGAATGTTGATTGCCGGAATGGTCGACTCGCTTCCAATATTAAGAACATTAATGCATACAAATATACAAATCCCAAGTAAACTTGAAACGGTGGATATCAACAATTTCGGCAAGTGCATGTGAAAAGCTAATAATGAATATAATATGCAAATGGTTCCCAAAGAGGACAGCGACAGTAGTGAAGGCCAAATTATTGTTTGAAAACATTGGTTACAGAGTATAACCAGAATCTGGATATGTCTGTAGAGTAATCCAAGGCAGTATCTGAAATTTAAATTTGTACAGTTTTGGGTAGATTTGATGATCAATCTGAAATAAAAAATAATCGCAGCTTTTACTAGTACTGATTTGCGAGGTAGGTTGTTTAGAGGGAAAATGCCTTAATTCAGTAAAGTTCATCCCTAGCGTCGGGTAGTCGAAATAATAGGGTCCCCAGGGGACAGGAAAATATCCATATAATATTATGCAGAACACCTTTCCTTATTTCAAGTTGACCCTTATTTGCTTCTCGGAATCTGGATGGCGTATAAAGCAACCAGTACAAATAACCATACTGAAGGACAAAATGTTTAGTAAAACCGATTTTGCAAAGTGAATTTGTTCAAAGCAACAAGAATTTATTACTAAAGTCTTTGGTCTGGAAAAAGAAGCGTATAGTTTGATTTTGTCTATGGATTCAACAATTAGGTATTAATAATTTTTCGCATGTCATTTCTTTCAGCGTGGGCAGATATTGATTTTAATACAGGCAAAGTAAAACAAGTTTTGTGATATCATCAGAATTTGAGTGAGTTGCAAAAATATGTTGATTATTTTGTTTCTTCATTTAAGTTGCGAATATAGTAATATAACACACATTCCCTCTGTCAAGGGCATCGTTATCGTTTTATCAAAATAAAAATATTGAATACAAATAAAGAATATGCGAAAATAAGATTGGTGCTTTTCAAACAATAAACATAGGTTGGATGTTTTATCTTTGAAGAATAATTATAAAAAATGTTGTAGATGCTATGAGTGCCTGAAATTATTAGAATTTGGATTTTAATAAAAACTGTAAATTAATATAATAATCAGAAAAAAATATTATTTTGTTTTACAATTATCAAAACTTACGCTCCATAAAACTGAATACGTCACAGTGACTACGTTGCCTCCTTTCACACCAACTGCGTGACGATTCAAATCACGCATAACGGATTTGTATTCATTTTTCGAAATATCCATTCTATTTTCTTCTTTGTGCATCCATTCCTTCAAATATTCCATCTAATCATAGAATATGAAAATGGAATTGTACAAATTCACGAAACTATTCCTAAATAATGAAATATTGCTTATACATTCTTAATAATATGTGCAGACAAAATTAGAGTCGTCCAGGTTGTACAGTACAAAATAACAATTTTCCATTTCGCATTTCTCACAACATGATCCATTATTACTGGATAGAAAATGATAAATCTGACTAACGTCGATGCCATAAATATCTTATAAACTTTGTTAACTCTTTTGCAGACGGATGCTAAAAAAACAAATGTAGGGAAGATCTGCTTCCACTTGAGTTTCCACCCAAAAATTTGCTCAAATTGAAACTCCCTATTTTTTGGTGATTGAATTTTCAAAATATGGGGTTGGTATGAAAATCGGTTTCGGTTTTCATTTATGTCAATGTCAGCTTTTAACAGAGTTGTAAATGGGGAAACCAGTGACCAAATAGAAAGCACTGAAATTAGCTGGTGAATTTCCACAAAAATTAGAGAGCAGCTCCTTAAAAAAGAGAACATACTTGAAGCAATAAAAATTACAAATTTAATTCCAATCCTGTTTAAACTAACGTGTTATATTTGATTAGAATGAAAATTATGATGAGAAATAAATCAACTCCTTTGCAAATTGTGGCCTGTAGAGTTACAGAAATAAGGTTGGTACAATTGATACAGTTGTTTTCATACAACAATAGTCGATACTTCGTGAGGAAGCTGTTGTTCCAAAATGATTCGCTCCCACTTCGTTGACCTGTTTCAAAAGTATGATACAATGCCAGCAAGCAGTACAATGTGCATACCAAGTGGTACACTAATTTTCGACAATTTTTTCTTCCATTCTAAAAATTGAGATAAAAATTTAAAAAATCAGGTTGTTGATTGAAACATATTGCAGCAAGTTAGATTGATGTTACCAAGGTATATTTTGACATTCCTAGAAATAACATATTGTCATCGGCTTTGCGAATACAATTAATAATGTCTAATATATTTTTCTCGCCAAACCAAAGAATTGCTTGGGCTGATACTTCAGACAAGAATCCACATATGCCACACACGAAATAAAAGTAGTTGGCTGGATTTTTTGAATTCTGTTGAAGGGTCAGTAGTTCATTCCAAGCGTCCGTTAGTCGGAGTAATATCGTCCCCAGAAGGCAGGAAAGTACCCATACAATATTATGCAGAAAACCTTTCCTAATTTCAAATTGACCGGTTTTTGTTTCCCGGAATCGGGATGGCGCATAAAGGAACCAATACGAATAGTCATACAGAAGAACAAAAGGTGTATCAAAGCCCATTTTTATAAAGTTTATGCAATACCACAGGAGTGAATTAATGAAACGTCTGGTCGGGAAAGACAAGCCCTTGTTTTTCTTAAGCATATGGATTCAATCTTTATTAATATTTTCTTGGCAATACCATTTAGTTTAGGGTGGGTAGATTTCAATTCGATACACGATGAATTGAAACAATTTGCTTGTTATGATCAAAATGTGAATGGCAGAAGTGATAAAATGATAATTTTGTTTCTTCAAAGAAAGACTAAATTAAATTATCCAATAGACATTGCCGGGAAAAATGAAACTTTAATCTGTGTATTGAAAGATAGCATTGGACACCAATATATTTAAGTGTGCATACATTGCCTTGAGAGAATTTATAATTCGTCTGCATTTATTAGGTTTAAGATTAAAATTACATTCAGTGTTTTACCCATCAATATACAGTAGTAAGTTTTCTCATAAGAAATTCAAGTAAGGTTCAATCAATATTACTGCTCTGCTGGTACTATCAATATTACGTTACGATCAATATTCATTCATAAAACTTCATTTTGATCACTGAAAGCTTTTATATGGCAAGTGACAATTTAGATTGGTGAAGAAGTAATGACGTAAGTTTTGATAACTCGGATGATAGCGGCAAATGGAATGAAAATTTTGTCTAGCCAAAATAGCCGTCTCCAACCGTCAAATATAGTAGGGTTTATTATGCATTGCACGAAAGTCGCAGCGCGTGAAGCATGCTATAGCGAGACAACGATAATATCTGGAAACTTATATAAATTGTTGCATTTTTCCTCCAGTTCGCGAATTACTACCCAAATACACCCAAATACCTTTCAGTGTCAATGTTTCCATATGACACATCATTTCTCTACGATGGAATTTGCAAGTCCATTCATAACAATGTTCAACTGGTCGTATTTCTTTTTCTATTCTCCATTCAGGATCACTGAAAATAAAGTTGGTCAGTTTGTGATCACAAAAAGTATACTTCAGAAAGTGATTTGGGTAGCCCTTTCTATTACTGGAGATGTCCTACTACGAACCAACGACTGTTTGCAGCCACTATTGGATTTACACGAAAATTCCAAAAATCCTGCATTTTACTTTTATTTTATTATCAGTATTTTTGGCAACATATCCGACGTTTTGGTTCAAATTCTGTTTTGGTTTGGACAAGCCGACATTCTCAAAATTGTGAATTGCATTGCGGTTAATAAAGAAAGTCTTTCATTCTTAAAACCCACATTAATGGTAATAATTTAAAACTTTTATTTCTTTTAAATTGTATTTATGGATATTAAAATTTATTTCAATTTCTAGATGAGAAACAAGTTTGTTATTCATCTCATATATTTACTGTACGGATTTCTGGCTCTGTACAACTTTTTGTTTGTGCAAGTATTTTCCTTGCCATCCAGCTGGAAGGAAGGGATTTGGAATCAAAGATTTCTAAAAGATTACAAAATGATATTCACTTACTCTGCCTGTGACAACGACACAAGTTTTAATGTAGACAAATCGGTTCTGGGATGTGTACCCTATATTAACAATTACTTGGCCACAATATTGGGTTTTGCAAGATTTAATACGTAAGGGATATTGAATTTTTATGTAAAAAAATTTAAAAAAGTTATTAGTTTAATTAATTTTTTTATGCCTGCAGGAGCATCTCACTAGTTTTCATCGAGCTGTCCCAATTAATGTCAATCCTAACGGTTTGGTCAATAGTTGCGTCACTCGTGAATCAGCTAAAAATTGACATTGATCTATCAAAAAGGAATAGCGCCGAATTTGCAAAAATATTCAATCCCGTAATCCACACAGGAATGTCAAAGGATAAAACATCAATGAAATTTTTAAACAGTTCAATGGGAACACTGGCCTGGAAACAAGTTTATTCTGCGTTTAACTCAATCAACGAAATTAGCCGGCTTGTTAACAAAGCCTACGGTGATTTAATGACGTGCTCCGTTGTCAGATTTATGATTTATTATCCAGTAGTAATGGATCGTATAGTGAGGGATGCTGAATGGAGAATGCTGGTTATGTATTTTCTGCCATGGACGACATTACTTCTGTCTGCCGATATTATACTAAAGGTACAAAAATTCATTTTTTATATATTGCATTCTTACAATTTAGCAACATGCATAGCCTGAAACATCATTTATTTCTGGCAAATATGATAAGATGGAACGGGTAAATGAATGGATGGAACTAAACCAAGTTCACAGAAACATTCCTGAAATTGAGTATAAGTCAGTCATGAGCGACCTGAAAGCTGACGTGATTGGGATCAAAGGAAGCAATATTTTTACAATAAGATATTCATTGCTATGGAATGTAAGTTCTTTGATCCACCATACAAAAGTTATTTAATCAAGCTAAGCGATAGTAAATTGTATAAACTGTTTACAGGTTACGACGACTTCTATGACCTTTTTTATAATTATCTTACAGTCAAAGTAAGGTCAAAGTAAACACGTGAATAAACTACAAAATATTTGTTGAATTTCTAATACATTTTGTCTTTTCACAAAATATTTGTTAAATAAGTCGTCCAAATCATATGTATTAAAGATGTAGATTAGATCTCTAGACATACACAAGGCGTGACCACACTCACCACACTTATCCGTAAATTTTGCATGGGCGTTTTTTCATTTCATCAAGAGACCTTTTTGTAAACAAGTGTGACTGTCGTCAGATTACTGACGTGTGCACATTCGTCAAATAATTTAAGATGAACATTTACTTAAAAAATAATGCTTAGAAAAGCTATACTATACCGACATTTGTATTTCAATAATGTCGTTTTCATATCCTTTCATTGTACTTACCGAATTTTCATTATGGTTTCTCCACTCTTCATTTCGACTTCGAAAAAATAAACAAGGACAGTACATAATTGTAAACTCTATTCTTCAGCAATCTATCTGGATATTATTTTGCATTCTTGGAAATATTTTGGCAAGATTTCCAGATGTTTGGTTGTATCTCAAATTGCTTCATTCCAACTCAAAAAATCCCAAATTTTACTTTTACTTCATTTGCACTATTTTTGACAATGCTTCGGAGATTCTGATGCAATTATTGCTTTGGTGCCGGCAGGAGGATATACTTAACATTGTGACGTTCATCAAAGCTAAGGAGAAGCATTTCCCATTTTCTGGCAATATTCTGGTTTTTAAAAATACAAATATAATTTTAGAAATATTTATTACTAAATTTATTAAAGTCATTAAGGAATCCAATGTTAACTTTGTAATTATTTGCAGGCAAAAAGGAAATTATTTCCAACTATTATAGCAACTTTTTATGTGACGTTGGCACTATACAATTTTCTATTTCTACAAATTTTCTCCATTCCTACCAAGCGGCATGAAACTATTTGGAATAAGTCTTTTCTTGATTACTACAATAAAATATATAATCAAAATATTTGTGATCTAAACACACAGACAACCATTACAATAACGTTAAATGAACATTGTCAAGAAATGAACTATTTTCTGATGGTTTTATTGGTAGTGGGAAAATATAATTTGTGAGTTAACCAATCAAATGTATCAATCAAATCTCGAGTTTGCTACAATACTAATTTTAGTCGTTTTTTCTATTTGCAGCATTCTAACTCGTGCATTCATAGAATTAACACAGATAATCGTAGTTCTAACTGTTTGGACGGTTGTCGCCTGCTTCGTCAAAAAACTCAGAGATGACATTAAAAGGATGAATGGAATGTATAAAGAGGACGTATCGTTAGTTTCCAATATATCCGGCTTAAGCCTTTTTAACAAAAATCCCGTTTTATGTAATCTAGTCAACCTTGCATACGGGAAACTCATGGCATGTTGTGTAGCCCGATGCATTCTTTACTATCCACTGGCAATGGAACATTTGCTTGGAACTATGAACTGGAGACTAATCATTATCCTATGCTCAATATGTGCAACCTTAATATTTTCAGCGGATATTGTTCAAAAGGTATTTAAAAACCTTTCTCGTCGACAATGGTGTACGATTTCAAATAAAATTATGTTGACAATAATATTTTGGGATTTTTTTCTGGCAGATGCAACAATTAAATATTTGGATGCAACGTGAGGAAAACGTAGGGAAAATTCCTAAAGATGAGTTAAAATCTATAAGGAGGGATATAAAAAATTATAGCGTTGGTATAAATGGATGCAACATTTTCACAATTACTTACCCAATTTTATGGCAGGTAACGGTTTACATAAAAGGTATACTTACACACAAATTTAATTATTAATATTTAATCTAATTGCAAAATTTAATTTAATTAGGTTCTCATCACAACAATGACTTTCTTCGTGATAATTTTACAGTCCAAGTAGAATGATTCTAAATATTACATAAACATATTCAACTGGTTTTGTTTAATTTGACAATAATGTTTCATTCCCGATGATGATTTACATATTACTGAGGTGTTTCATTGTGATTGTAAAATAATTATAAAGAACGTCGATGATGCTATCAGTGCCTGAAAATATTTTTTTTAAAATTCAAATCACTATTAAACTAAAAATAATTAATATATTTATCGTCAAAATTATGGAATTTGTATAACTCACATTCCACAAAATTGAATATGTTACCGTAAACCAGTTGCCTCCTTTCACACCCACGGTATGACGCTTGAGATCCCATTTAACAGACTTGTATTCCTTTTTTGGAATATCTGTTCCGCTTTCCTCTTTGTGGATCCATTCGTCTAGATATTCCATCTGGTGACAAGATAAGCGAATAGGATGGTGAGATAGGACGGAGTTATTTCGATAAAATATGTTTGGTTTACCTTTTTAATAATATCTGCAGACAGAATTAATGACGCCCAGGTGGTACAATATAAAGTAAGAATTTTCCAATTTGTCCTTCGTACCACGTGGTCCAGAATTACGGGATAGAACAGAATAAACTTGATCATTGTTGCTGCCATGAATATACTGCAAACACTATTAACACGTTTACAGATATCCTTCAGGATGTTGAACGTAAAGAAAACCTGTTTCCATTTTAGCTTCTCCCGGGATACTATTGCCGCTGAGGATTTTGATTTCATGGTTAAGTCTTGGTAACTGACTTTGAACGGAAATCCATTTTGGTCTGTATTTCTATCAATATCAACCTTCAGCTCGCTTGAAAATGGGGTGATCAGTGACCAAATAGAAAGAACTGCGATTAGCTGGTGAAGTTCCGCAAAGAATAGAGAGCAGCTCCTTAATAATAATAAAAAAACAATTAGAATAATAATAAGCAAATCTTTAAAATACCCAAATCCAAAATATTTCAAACTAACACGTTAAACGTTGCCATAATTAAAAAAAGGATTAGAAGCCATTCAATTCCTTTGCAGATAGAAAAGCTAAAGGTTTCTGGATCTGGGATTGTACAATTTCCAAAATGGGTATTAGTAAACAGGATCTGGTTTTGTGTGAGGAATTTGTTGGACCAGGATTTCACATCAAAAATTTTGATATCGACCAATATACTTGTCCGAAGCCAATGGTACAACGCCAATAAGATATAAAATGCAAACGAGATATGGCAGAAGATTTCTATTTTCTGAAATTCAACCAATTAAATTAGGTTTTTAGAAGTTTATTTTTATAACATGTTTTTTATACCTTTGAAGTGTTATGAGGGTTGAACCGTGAAACCAGGTTTTCCGCTTCAAGAATAGAATTAATCATGTGAAGTATCTCCCGTTCGCTAAACCAAAGTTTTAGTTCTACCATAACTTCTAACAGTGTTCCAGAAACGTCACACACGAAATAAAAGTAATTGGCCGGATTTTTTGAATTATTTTGAAGATGTGAAAGTTCTCTCCAAACGCCGGGAAATCGCTGAAATACAGTTCCAAGGAGGCAAAATAATATCCAGATATATTTATGGATAATACCACTTCTAGTTTCCAGTTGTCCACTTTTTGTTTTTCGAAATCGAAAGGGAGCATACAGAAACCAATATGAGTAGTCGTAAAGGATAACGAAAGGTGTGGCAAACCCCATTATCAAAACCAATTTATGCGTTAATTTGTATAGTGAAGAAGAACTAGACCGAGTTTGTTCAGTTGTGTATGACCCATGCCTCGTTGGATGTTTAAAAACTGGCTGTCAAAGTACATATTTACGGCTTTATTTCTTCAGGGGAATAGTAAATTAAATTATTTAAAACACGGTCCCACCCAGTAAATATACGTTTAATTTTTATGAGCACAGTTGTACGGTATGGTAATTAATTATCCAGAAAAGAGACAGCCAGACACAAGGTGGAAATCCATTCATCCAAAACTATTAGAAGGCCTTATTTTCATCCTATCAATACAAGTGATTGTAAACATATCTGAATTTCAGAAATTGTCGTCTACTTCCTGACATATACAGAATGTATACATGAGTAATGCAATTGTAACTATGTTTAACAAATAAAAAAATATATTTCATTACTTTATGAATGATGGAGACATACATCATTCTTTTTAATTATTTGAATATTTTCAGACAAAAATATAAACTATTTCCAACCCCCAAGCTATATTTTATGTAACGTTGACATTATGGAACGTTTTCCTTTTCTACGCATTTTCTCTACCCCGTCCTGATATAATGCAATAAACTCATTACGCATAGATATTTGATTGATAAACCTGCCATTAATTGTTTCATCAATCTGTTTGCGATGGAAATATACAATCAAGCCTTACATCCCATTTAATTTAACAATGTTGTGAAAGTTAAATAGAAAAATGTAACCTAAAATTTTTCTCTCAAGTGGGGATTGACACGGAACGAAAACAAATCTTTTATGATTTACCCTTTGTTTTTAATACAAGGAACATAGTTCTTTGCAAAATATACCTGACAAGGGAAGGAGCCCTTTCCTTGTCCATTTTATGAAATTCGCCAACACTCAACGCAATCGGTGGACAACTTCGAAAAAATCTTACACTCCATCCACAATGTTTCCATATCCGAACGATTCCCAAAATGCAGTTTGAGTGTATTCTGGACTCGCTTCCAATATTAAGAACACTGATTACAAGAAACACTATGATGCCAGTAAAGCTGGAAATACCAAATACCAGTAATATTGGTAACAGCTTGTGGAAAACAAGTGTTGTATATAGAAGACAGATTGCAGCCAATGAGCTGATGGTCATCATACAAGGCCAAACAACAATTTGAAAGCATTGGTTCACAATTACAACCAAAATTTGTACTTGTCTGTAAAGAAGTCCTAAATGGTATCGCAGCGGTAAATTTGTGCAGTTTTGAGTAGCTTTGACGACAAACCTGAAACAAGAATCTGGAATATATATTTACATATGAATAGAGTATTAAGAGGTAAAAATTGAAGTTACCGAAAATGTTTCAAATTGTTGCAAATTTCATTTAGAGCAACCAACGCCATTGCTGTGATGTTTGCCGCAATAAGTCCCAAAGGTGCCTCAATAAAAATTTGAATAACGGCATTGAAAAAACGCACAACCAAATGTGCTTCATGACAATCATATTTGCTAATTAGATGGAGTGCCGTATTCAGACACGGCAAGAGAAATAAAATCGTTGGAATTATAATGGTTAGCATGAACAGTGTTCCGAAAGAGATTGCGGCTAGCAAAAGTATGAATAGTGTATCACTTGAAACTTGTTTACCGGAGTAGGTATTAAAAAGTTTACCAGATACCAGCCCTTTTGGCTTATAAAATAGACAATTAAATAAGTAACAAATTTCATCAGTTTTTGTGTGGAAAACAGTGAAAAATGTTATCCCAGCAGTTTTGCTGATTATTAGAAAAGAGTGAAATAGAATTGGTAACAGATTTATATCTTGAGTCAGATTTCTATAGTGGAAGATAGCCTCCGTTATGGAAAGCAAAATTGATAAGAACCAGTAAATATACCATCTAAGTAATAATTTTGAATTTTTCTCTTTAGCTTTAAATCTGACATATGAACGATTTTGTAACCGATAGTACATTACACTAATAGGTATAGGTGAATATAATTTGCTACTAAGGTGAATTAAAGCAGAAAGAATTTCTACAATTGCTAAGGACGGCATTTTTAAATTATGACGTAAGCGTCATGAATAAAACGTGTCCAGTAAGAAACCTAAAAAAGCTAGTATGAAGCAAATTTTATTTTCTAGAACAAATACTGTGGCGAATATCCAGAAGATTTTGAGTTACGCAAACGCAAAAGTAATAATTAATTTTTTAATTATGTTACTTGTTAGACCCTTTTGCTGTACCTTGCATTTATTTGAAAATTTCCTGTGTGGTTATAGCTTACAACCATAATCAATATCAGCTCAATAATATATACCAATGCATCAATTAATTAAATCCTCAATAGGTTATTACCAGAATAAACCAATAAGTTCTACAAATCAATAAACCTTGTCTTCTAGACCTGGAAAGAAGGAGGTTTCATAGCCTTGACAAAAATTATATAAAAATTTGATACTGACGTAAGTCCATTTACGGTTTTACCGAAAATGGATCATGTACCTAGGAGGTTTATTTTGACCTAAAGATAAAGTTTTTCACAAGGATACAAGGATATGCAGTTATATGACAGTATGCACTGAATTATTATAATAATTAGATTACAATTATGATTATTTTTTAAAAATAAATTTTAATAGTTTTGCAGGTAATAAAAGGTAACTTCATTCATGGGATCAAATGATTGTGTAAATATGTAGAAATATTAAAAAGAATCCTAGCCGACATTTTATGCATTGTATTAAAGTATTTATTATGAGTTATCGCTTATTCTTGGTATATGATTAATTGTTTTAATTATTTTAAAATAAATAACATCACAGTTAATGTAAATAGAAAACCAAAATTCTGTAATTGTAATTGTTTTACGTTTTGGTTTTCAAGACAAGGAATACTGTTCGTTGCAAAATAAATCGTAGCATTGCAGGCGCTCTTGCCTTGTCCATTTTATGAAATTCACCAATACTCAATGCAATCGGAGGACAACTCCGGAAAAATCTATGCGACCAACGACAGGTACCCCAGGAACGAACGTTTTCCAAAATGTAGTTTGCATAGATTGTAGACTCGCTTCCAATATTTAGAACATTTATGCAAACAAACATCATGATAATGATGGAACTAGTGATGCCAAATGTTAACAGTTTTTGCAAGTCATTACGAAACACCAATACAGAATACAATAGGCAAATGGTTCCCACCGAACTGAGCGAAAGTAAGCAAGGCCAAACCAATGTTTGAAAACACTGGTTGCAGATTATTACTAAAATTTGCATCTGTCGGTAAAGTAATCCAAACCGGTATCGGAAATTGACATTTGCACAATTTTGATTAGATTTGATTACCAATCTGTAATATAATTATCATAGTGAAAAAATAACAAATAAAAATATCTTGGATTACAAATTTGTTTAAGCTTACTTTAGATCTTTCAAATTGCTTCGAATTTCGTTAAGGGCAACCAAGACCATTGCGGAAAGATTCACGCCTATAATTCCCAACGGTGTTTCGATAAAAGAGCGAGTAATAAAAATAAAGGATTTTATAGAAATTGATACTTCACGACAATCATTTAAATAGCCAATTTTTATCAGCATATGAGTGGCAGTACTGAGACATGGCAATATGAATAAAAACAATGGAACTATGATAATAATCATGATTGGAATTCCCAGGGCAATCGCTGCCAATAAAATTAAAAACGATGTGTCGCTTGACCGGGTTCTTCTATGACTACGGTTTAAGAATTGTTTTGAAAATATTCTGGTAGACTGGATAAATAAGAAATTAAACAGATTACAAATTTCAAGTGGTTTTATGTTAAATACAAGGAAAAATACAGACGCAGAAAATTTGGCAATAGTAAGAAACCCATGAAATAATGTTGGTAACAAATAATAACGCTGTAGGTTTAGATTTCTGTAATAGTAATAGGTTTCATAAACAGAAACCGAAATAGAGAAGGACCAGAATATTAACCAAAATTTTATCTTCTTTCGGCTTGGTTTCCACTGTAAATAGGGTAGAGAAACTATAGGGTTGTTGGTAAATTATTGGAAATTTGATGGGAATTATTGAATAGAGATTGTTGCCGAGACGAATAAGTATTCCGAGTATTTGGACAACAGCTAATAAGGGCATTGTCAATATTGAAATTAGTTTTTTAAATCCTTAATCGTTGATCCGGCAACGTACCAATACTGACCAGTATACAATTTGTACCAGTATAATGAAATATAATTCACAAAGAATTAATATGAAAATCAAAATGTCAACATTTTATTGTATGAGGTATTGTCTATGTTTTCGTGCCCTACATTTATTTATTTTTGTCGATTTTGTTCATCCCGTTTCTTGTATTTTTGGAATTACTTGATCGCGCCACGCGCCATTGCATAAGTGAGCAGTGTGGTAGTTTAATTTAGTTTGCTGTCTGTATAAACCCATTATGAACATAACAATTGATTAACCAAGCTATATAAAATATATATCATTTTCACAAAATTGGTATTACAAAACAGTGATTTCTAACCAGACATATCAACGCTAGAAATCCTAACTTTAAAGCTGAAAAATTGAAATTTTATACGAAAACTTCATCATAATTATATAATTAATCAGGGGTATAATTATTGAAGTATACAATTTCTTGAATCGTTGGAATGCAAATGAACATTCCGAAATAAGCAGCTGCAAATAAGACCATGAACGGCATCTTTATCCGTTTCCATTAGTCTTCAGTACAAGGAACACTGTTCGTTGAACAATAAACCTAATCATTGCAGGCGCTCTCTCCTTATCCATTTTATGAAATTCTCCAACACTCAGCGCAATCGGAGGACAACTCTGAAAAAATCTTGCAGACCACCTACAATTCCTCCAGGTTCGAATCATTTCAAGAATAGCGTTTGCATAGATTGTAGATTCACTTCCAATATTAAGGATATTAATGGAAACAAACATAATAATGCAAATGAAACTAGAAATGCTGAACGTCAGCAATCCTAGCAAATGACTGTGAAAGGCCAATAGAGAATACAATAGACATATTGTTCCTAAGGAGCAAAGAGACAGTAGAGAAGGCCAAATCATTGCCTGAAAGCATTGGTTACAGAGAATTACCAAAATCTGCACTTGTCTGTAGAGAAACCCAAGATGATATCGGAACTCTAAGTTTACACAGTTTTGGGTAGCTTTGAGTACCAATCTGAAAAGAGCAAATTATCATTAAAATCAATCCTGTGTTAAGTACATATTTTGATAAAACTGAATACCTTAATTCCTTTAAATTGTTTCGAATTTCGTTAAGAGCTACTAGCACCATGACTGAAAGATTCACTCCAATAATTGCTAACGGCGTTTCCATAAACACACGCACAGCTGCTACAGATGCCCGTATAAAAATATTAGTTTCATTGCAATTCGATATTAGTCCAATCCCAGTGAACAGATAGGTTACAGGACTGAGGCATGGCAGAACAAATATAATCGTTGGAACAACAAAAATAATGACTATAGGAATTCCTATCGAAATTATAATCAATAAAAATAAAAATATAGAATCCCTTGAAACAGATTTATGACAACGCGGTATACATAGAAAACTCTTTGTAGATATTATACCTTTAGGTTTTTGAAATAGGGAATTAAAAAGATGACAAATTTCGGTCGATTTCATGTTAAAAGTGTAAACAGCTGTAACCGCAGCAGATTTACCTATTACAAGGAAACCGTGAAATAAAATAGGTAACATATTATACGAATGCTGGCTTTTATTTCTGTAATAAAACCCGGTTTCGCTTATTGATAGAGCAAGGGAGATACACGAGAATAGTAGCCAGAATTGTTTATGTTTTCGTCCTGGATTCCACTGTATACGATAGCGATATCGGGGCCGAGAATAAATAAAATGGATAGGGATTAATGAATATAGTTGGCTGCCAAGGTAAATGGCTGTTCCAAGAATTTGTATTACGGCTAAAGTCGACATTTTTAGCTGTAAAGTTATATATTTCTTGGAAAAGAATTAAACAAATATGCTTGTATTACCATCAAATAATTTTGATAAAGCTCTGCCAACGCTAAAAATTTTAACAAAATCTAGTCACATTTAAAATCAACCAGTATGAAAATATTAGCTGCTTATTTGATCAAACTTTGTTGTTGTTTTTATAAGAGTTGGATTTAATTAACACTTATTGTCGCCGAAGTTGTTCATCCCGTTTCTTGTACAAAAGATACATTTAGAATTCCTTGTATAATTATTCCGAAAACTAATCGTCGTTACGAATGTTAGAATACATATATAATGCTTTGTTTTTCTTATTAGGATTCAATTTTATACATTACCTAATTATATGGTCAAGTTAATTTCTTTATAACTTATGGATAAAGCATTTAATTATATTTTGGTATTGAGTTTATGGAAAAAAGTGTTACAACGTTAAATACCTTGACGTTTGAATATGATGGGCTACATGTTGCTATAACTACGGTTGTCATTTTTGGATTTGGAGTGTTGTGCTAGGAATACTCTGTAATGAATACCAGCAATATTTATTTCACTGTATTCCAGAAATTACATGTAACGTTTCTGATTGCAATGTTGCACGGCTTTTGCTGTGTTCGACCTCTATCCTGTACTTTCCTTCTATATAAAGACATTCGATGTCCACGTATAGATTTGATTTAAAAATAGTTTTCTCCACAATGCAATATTATGGTTACGAAAATTACGATTGAAGCAGGTATCCAGTTTGCTCTTTGGAGAGTTTCAGATGTTTTAAATGATGCGGCGAATTGTGCATTATTTTTGAAGTATGTCTAATTGGTTTATATCATGTAATATTCAAATATTTTGTTATCTTCATTCAGCATGGGAATATCTGCGAAAGGCCTCTCCTACAATCGGGATTCGCATTTAATAGATATTTGCAGAGATAATTTTGAAATATATTTTTAAAAGAAATGTTTCGACACCGTTTTTTATCCAATATAATTTCTACTAACTTATATCACAAGCCTGCCAGGATATAATCCGGCTTTAATGGTATTATCTACTGGCACGTAGCTGGAAAAAACTATTGACTTGATTTTGTCTTCAGAACAAGAAAAACTGTCCGTTGAACAATAAATCGAATCATTCCTGGAGCTCTTGCCTTGTCCATTTTATGAAACTCGCCAACACTTAAAGCAATCGGAGGACAACTATTGAAAAACCTTGCCGACCAACGACAACTTCTCCACGACCGAACATTGTCAAGAATATGGTTGGCATAGATTGTGGAATCGCTTCCAATATTCAGAATATTAACGCAAACAAACATAATAATGCATACGAAACCAGAGATGCCGAGTGTCAATAATTTTGGCAACTCCTTGTGAAAAGCTAATATAGAATACAACAGGCATATTGTCGCCAATGAGCAAAGCGACAGCAGAGAAGGCCATATCATCGTTTGAAAACATTGGTTACATATTATCACCAAAATCTGCACTTGTCTGTAAAGTAATCCAAGGCGATATCGGAATTGTAAATTTTTGCAGTTTTGGGTGGCTTTAATCACCAATCTGAAAATCAAAGAGTCGTCAATTCATATGAAATCTTTATTAAATTTCTTAATCCTATAATATATAATAATATAAATACCTTAATTGTTTTAAATTCCTTCGAATTTCATTAAGCGCTACTAGAACCATAATCGAAAGATTCGCACCAACAACTCCAGATGGGGTTTCTATAATCATTCGAATGAGAGCAATAAATGTCCGCTGAAGAAGTGTCGCTTCGTTGCAACTTGTTATGTTGCCGTGTTTTTTTAAAATGTAAGTTGCAGGACTAAGACATGGTTGAAGAAATAAAATTGTTGGAATTGCAACACTAGTAATTGCTGGAATTCCAATGGAAATCATAATCAACAAAAACCTGAATAGGGCTTCCCCTGAGACTCGTTTCCTGCTACTGTTTATAATTAAAAAATTTCTTTCGGAAATTTTGTCATTGAACTTATTAAACACATTGTTAAATAGATGGCAAATTTCGAGCGTTTTGGTGTTAAACACAATATATATTGTGACTCCAGTTAATTTTGTTATTACAAGTAACCCGTGAAATATAATTGGTAACATGGAAGAGGAAGATGTACTTTGACGTATGTAGTTGAAAGTGGTTTCAATGAGGGAAAGGAAAATAGATAAGCACCAGAAAGTTAGCCAGAATTTTGGATTTTTTCTATCTGGTTTCCATTGTACACGATACTGATGACTTGTGGTGGAATAAATAAAATTTATAGGAATTATTGAATAGAGTTGGTCGCCAATGCGAACAAATTTCTGAAGAATATGCATAGCAGCTAAGGTGGACATTTTACGGCGGTAAACTTAGTTGTTCAAAAATACGTTCCAACTTAATAAATGTTAAGCCTAAGTTGAAGGTGTATTAATCATCCCAGAACTCAAGGAGAGAAATTAATTCAAACGAAAATTGTGGGGGTTGACAGATTTAAGTTGATTCATTATTCTTGTACCCACGTGTACGTAGAATGGATTTAGGATTGTTGCATTTGTTCATCCTGTTCCCTGTAGGTAAGGTAATCTTAATTACTTCCTCAATTAATCCAGGAACTAACTCTAAGGTAATCTATATTAAAATCAAGGTTGTACTTGTCTTGGTTTCGTTATATTACAACGTCAAATTGTATCCACGTGTGTGTAGAGGTGGAAAAAGTAATTTACAACGGCTTACTGAAACATAATTAAATTATTTCCTCAATTATAACTGACAAATTCTTACAACTTACAAAATCGATTTTTTGTAAGCTTCATGTTCACTGCTAAATATAAAACCATACGTATAATATGACGTATATAAAATGCATAACTATATGTATAAAATGGGATCTTTGTATAAAGTATTCCAAAGTGGTGTCCAAAATTGACAGTTTTGATAGAATTTCGGGACTAAACTAAAAATCATTATCGACATCAAATACAAGTTTTGTGCCTAAATTGTCCTTTGTCTTCATAAAAAGGAATACATTTCGTTGAACAATAAATAGCAACAATTTCGGAAAAATGATTCTGAAATGCTAAGAGAGAATACAATGTGCATATTGTTCCCAACGTGTAAAGCGAAAGTTGTGATGGCCAAACCATTGTTTGAAAACAGAAGTCTTTGGTAAATTTATCAGAACAACCTTAACTATTAATCATTTTTGTCAGGTTGGTTAATATGATAATATAACATCATTACATCATTGCTACCGGTATTTCAATAAACATCTACGAAGTAGCAATAAATACGCCTATAAAAATATTCGTTTCACTAGTCGACGATTTCAAGACGATATAGAAAGTGTTACAATTGTTTCATTGTTAGGTAACTTTGACGACTAACCTGAAACAAAAGAAAATAATTTTAAAAATCTCCTCTAATTTGATTTACCAATTTGGTGATTTGTGTGAACACAACATATTTATTAATTTACCTTAGTTCCTTTATATTATTTCGAAATTCGTTAAGCGGTATCAACACCATAACAGCGATACCTGCTCCAACAATTCCTATCGTTGTTTTTATAGGGTCCCGTACAAAAGCAATACAAAGGCTCGTACAAATATACTCGTTTCATTGCAATTCGTTTTAACACCAACTCCTGCCATTAAAATGGTCGCAGTATTGAAACTTGGCAAAAGAAATAGAATTAATGGGATAACGACTGCCATAATTGTTGGAATTTCAATGGAAATCAACACCAATAAAAATAAGAACGGCGCACTGCTTGAAATTGATTTACTATTTTGCCTGCTACACAAACATTTTGTTGTTGATCCATTCTAAATCGGCTTCGGTACGGTTTCTTAAATAAGCAGTTAGACAGATTACAAATCTCGATTGTTTTTGTGTGGTAAACAATGACTATTATGGCCGCACCAGTTTTGCCAATTACGACGAAACCATGAAATAGAATTGGTAACATCTCATGCGAATAACCATAATTTCTATAATGAAAACTAGTTTCGCTTACAGAAAGCAACAAGGAGAGTAACCAGAAGATTCAGAAGTTTGCGTTTTTCCGACCAGGTTTCCATTGGACATGGTAGCGAGAATGGGACCGAGAAAAATTAAAATGGATTGGAATTATGGAATGAAGTTTGCTGCCGACAAGAGTAAGTATTCCAAGAACTTGCATCACGGCTAAGTTTGTCATGTTTAGATTTCAGATTGGTTATTGCTTAAAGCAAATTGGGACAATTTGTTTTAATTTGTTGGATAGAGCCCAATCTTCATAAAACTTTCATTACCTATGCTCAAACAGAATGCTTTATATTAAACCGTGTGAAAATTCCAACCGTTCAATCAATATATTGTTGGTGGTGTTTTTCATGTAAAAAGTTAATGTACGTATCTAGCTATGGATTCCACTCATCCTTTTGCTTGTAAGAGATATAAATTTAAAGGCTGATTTAATTACCCCAGGTATGAAATGGCGTTGGAAGAGTTAGGAAACTTGTTGTTTTCCTTTTCGTGACTCAGTTCATGCTGAATAACATAGATACATAGAAAAGGTAAAACATGATTAAACTTTGTGGAGAACTTATTATAAGCAAAATTTATTAATTTACTTATTTTGGATTTTAAGTAAGCAATTTATATATTGGATCTTGTCAGTTGTTTATGAAGCATATAAAACGTGTTGTTACATTAACCAACAAAATATTAAAATCTTGACTTGGTAAATATAATATGTTCAATAGCTTCGAAACATCCTCAATAATCAAATTGTTGTCATGCAACAACAGCAGCAATGACAATGTTTGTGTTGTGAATACTTGGTACACAATTGTTCTGAAATATATATAAAAATATAAATTTCACTGTATTCTTGAAACACCTGAAAGCTTTTTCTCTTTGAAATGCTCCACGGTTATTCCTATGTTTGGCTTCTATCCTGGACTTTCCATCTTTTTAGCAACACAATTCACAATTGGATATTCACGATTAATTTTTACTTAAAAATAAATGCTAAAATATTTAAAATGTAAAATTATGGCACCAAGAATCTGTCACTAATCGTAAGTTTGTATATGGCAATTTAAAGTTCTGCTCAGATAGCAACTAAAAGATTAATTATTGGTTCGTAAGAATACGACAATTAATTAAGTTCCCCCATTCCAATCAATTTAGGCAAATGGCATGAAACTACGTTTTGGATCTCAGAACGAGGAAAACTGTCCGTTGAATAATGAATCTAAGCATTGCCGGAGCTCTCTCTTTGTCCATTTTATGAAATTCACCAACACTCAACGCAATCGCTGGACAACTCCGGAAAAATCTAGTCCACCACCCACAAGCACCCCAGGACCTTACACTTTCCAGAATGTGATTTGCATAGATTGTCGACTCGCTTCCGATATTAAGAACGTTAACACAAACGAACATAATAATACAAACGGCAATAGAAATGCTACACGTTAGCAATTTTGGCAATTCATTATGAAACGCCAAGACAGAATACAGTAGACATATTGTTCCCAAAGAACTCAAAGAAAGTAAACAAGGCCACACCATTGTTTGAAAACACTGGTTGCAGATAATTACCAAGATCTGGATCTGTCTGTAAATTAATCCAAGTCGGTATCGAAACTGTACATTTGTGCAATTTTGAGTATGTTTGATGACCAGTCTGTAAATAATTATCAAACAATATTTTATAACAAACCATTATTTATACGATTCTAAGTATTATGTCGACTTACTCTAGTAACTTCAAATTGTTTCGAATTTCGTTTAAAGCAACCAATGCCATTACGGAAATATTAACACCAATAATTCCTAACGGCGTTTCGATAATACTCCGAATTAAAGCAATTAAGATTCTGCCAAAAATTGGCACTTGACTGCAATCACTTAAATAGCCTACATTAGTCATCATATGAATAACAGGAGTGAGACAAGGAAATATTAACAATATTGTTGGAACTGCAATAATAATCATAAAAGGAATTCCTAATGCAAGCACTATTAACAAAAGTAGGAACCAGTCGTTCCCTGGCAACGCTCTTCGAATTCCATTACTTTTTAAAACTAGTTTTAAAATTTTGCCACTAGATTTTTCGAATATACAGTTAAACAAGTGACAAATTTCAAACGTTTTGATATTGAAAACTAGATAAAATACAGATGCAGCAAATTTCGCAATTAGAAGAAAACCGTGAAATAAGGTTTGTAAGACATGATGTGCGTGAAGAGTGCGAGTTTGGTAATAATAGCTGGTTTCACTGAGAGAAAGAAAAACGGAGAAACACCAGAAGAGTAACCAAAATTTCATATTTTTTCGCCCAGGATCCCATTTTACACGAGAACGATAAGGGAGTCTGGAGTATCTAAAATTGATTGGAATAAGTGAATACAGCTTGCTCCCAGTGTAAATAAGTGGTCCAAGAATTTGGATAACAGCTAACATCGGCATTCTTAATTTTCGAATATTTGTTAGGCAGTCCAATCTAAAATATTTTTTAAATGATTTAAAAAGTTATGACCTATTATTTAAGTGTTATTTTAAAACCAATGCGGAGCAAACCGAAAGATTTAGCGTTTCGATAGTGTTTAATCGCAACGTTTGTTTTTGTAGGTGTACTAATATAAGAATTTGCCCAACTTGTTCGTCCCGTTTCTTGTACTCGTGGAATTATTTGACTATAACTTTAGTAATTATATATTCTAGTGAGAGGACAGTGGCAAACGTATTGATGGCTTTAATTTCTGGCAAAAGACACGTATATTAATCCATGCAATATAGCAAATTGTTTTGCTAATATTCAAAGCTTCTGTTTTGCTAAAATTCAGCCAATTTTATGTGAGTATGCATACATGCAGGAAAATAACATGGGAACCTTGACGTAAATAATTATTGTCAATAATTTACATCACATTTGAGGAGTTTGGAAGATTATTTATAATATATGAAACAGCACAATATTTTTAATTTCACAACAAATTTATTTTTAAACAATTTTTGAAGTGAATATAATAGAATTGCACTTTTTAAAAATTCCCTGAATAAATAGGCATTAGGGATTTGCATTGGTCTTCAGAACAAAGAAAACCGTTCGTTGAATTATAAACCTAAACATTGCGGGAGCTCTCTCCTTGTCCATTTTATGAAACTCGCCAACACTTAACGCAATCGGAGGACAACTCCGGAAAAATCTTGTGGACCAACGGCAACTTCTCCATGACCGAACGTTGTGAAGAATGTCGTGGGCATAAATTGTTGAATCGCTTCCAATATTAAGAATATTAACGCAGACAAACATAATGATGCAAACGAAACTAGAAATGCCGAGCGTTAACAACTTTGGCAGATGCTTGTGGAATGCTAATGCAGAATAGAGTAGACAAATAGTTCCCAACGAACAGAGAGACAGTACAGAAGGCCAAATCATTGTTTGAAAACATTGGTTGCAGATTACCACCAAAATCTGCACGTGTCTGTAAAGCAGTCCAAGACGATATCGGAATTTTAAATTTGTACAGGTTTGAGTAGCTCTAATCACCAACCTGAAAATAATACATCAATATTTGTTATAAAATCTTGTAATTTTAGGACGAAACAAAATAGTTTAGTGCTGCCATTTATTTTAATACCTTAACTGTTTTAAACTGTTTCGAATTTCATTAAGAGCTACCAACACCATAATTGAAAGGTTAACTCCAACAATTCCCAATGGCGTTTCAATAATCACTCGAATGAAAGCGATGAATAGTCGAACGGAAATCGTTGTTTCATTACATTTATTTATAACGCCTGTATTTGCTAGTAAGTGAGTGGCAGGACTGAGACATGGTAAAAGAAATAAAATTGTAGGAAATGCCACAATAATAACTGTTGGAATTCCAATCGAAACAAAAACCAGCAGAATCAAGAAAGGCATATCCCTTGAAATTTTTGTACTGCTACGCTTCACAATTAATTTTTTTCTTGACGATGTTGTATCATTTGGCATGTTAAATAAGCAGTTGAAAAGATGGCAAATTTCTAACGTGTTCGTGTTAAAAACAAGGAATATGATGACCGCAGCTGATTTGCCGATTACAAGAAAGCCGTGAAATAAAATTGGTAGCATGTTATAAGAAGACATGCTCTGATTTATGTAATAAAAACTGGTCTCGCAAACAGAAAGAGAAATAGAGAAACACCAGAAAATTAGCCAGAATTTTGTATTTTTCCGATCTGGTCTCCAACGTACGCGAGAACCATTATATGGCCGAGAATAAATGAAACGAATGGGAATTATTGATTAAAGTTGGTATCCTATTCGTATAAGCGTTCCTAGAATTTGCATAGCAGCATAGGTCGACATTTTTGGTATTTAAATTTGTTGCCTGAAGGATGTGTTCAAATTTAAAAATAATAAATATATAAAAATATTGGTCGAAACGTTACTTTTGTAGAAATTTTTGCATAAACTCTTCATACAAGTTTGTTATCCAGGCAGCAAATTTGGTAAAATGACAGTGCTTAGTACAAATTTGTGAGTCTAATCGATAAAATTCAAGTTAACTCTTGCGTTTAATATAAATTAACGGTCGCTGATATGTTCATCCCGTTTCTTGTACAAAAGATCCATTTAATTGCTTCTATAATTATGCAAGTTACAAAAAGTCTCAAGAAACTATTAGGAAACGTATATCAGTGTCCACGTTTTACCTATCTAGTTTTCATTATAGTATGTAATATTATATTAAAGCTCAAAAAATATTTAAATATTCGTTGCATCTCATGTCGGCAATAAATTAATTATTTCCTAGCTTTAAATTTCCAAGCTAAAGGAAATTAATTAAAATTATTATTAGTCTACTAATATTAAACGATCAACGTTGCAATGCTAATTATTACCATGTCTGCATACGGTTTTGGTTCATTTCATCCACAAAAAATCGTTAACAATTTATTTATTGCAGGTCTAATTAAAACAGAATAATCCAGGAAAATATGCTAATATTCTGAGGAGTAACGTTCCATCAAATGTCCCACAAATATGCGCTGCTGACTGATGAAAAATTTATACACAAACAAGAAAATGAGATGGAGAATGAATTTCAATTAACATGATGGTTGTAATGTTGCAATTTTAAATGGCACAGAATCTATGTTTTTGTGCTATAAATTAAAACATTTTTGCCAACCTCGATCAGTCCGTATTTTGTACTTCTAGAGATAATTGATCGCTGCTTTATTTATTGTAAAATAAAGTGCGCGGTTTGCTAATTTAATTTTGTGCATTCTTGGATAAGCCAGTTGTAAACCTAAACAAGGGTTATCAGACTGTCAATAAATTGAATTATCTTCAGGATTGAAGACAACATAAATTTTACTAGAAAACTCAGTGTTAAAACAGGTAATCTTTAAATGCAAAAATTGACATTTTATATATAATCTATATAGACTAAAAGTATAATATATGTAGCAAGTTAGGGGCGCACAATGAACATAACGTTTTTTGAGTAAAGTTAATAATCATCTCTCGGCCAGTTCTGTGTGGATAGCGCTGCATTAGAATATTTTCAAATATATGTTCATCTATTTAAATAAAATGGGGTTTATTTCTAAACAATTAACTGGAAACTCAGCACAAGCAAGAGTACCTTTTTAATTTCCCTTTGTCTTCAACACAAGAAAAACTGTTCGTTGGATAATAAACCTAATCATTGCAGGCGCTCTCTCCTTGTCCATTTTATGAAACTCGCCAACTCTCAAAGCAATCGGTGGGCAACTCCTAAAAAACTTTCTCGACCAATGACAATATCTCCACGATCTAACATTTTGAAGAATGTGGTTGGAATAAATCGTGGATTCGCTTCCAATATTTAGAATATCAATGCATATAAATATAA
>JAHZMV010006902.1:0-89000 GCA_027743765.1 Coecobrya sp. COE2
AGTGGAGATGAGATGACAAATCGGGATGCATTCAGTCTGCTTTGTGATGTACAATACTTTTTTAAAAAAGCTAGTTTTTTTAACTGCCTACGTTACAATTAAAGTCACACTTCACAACTTTTATAATTTAAATAGCTAACTTTAGACACGGATTTTTGAGATAAAAAATAAAAGTCTAAAGAAAAACTCTTTACAGCACCAACTCACTGCGATGTATTTGTTTTTCAAAATAGTAGAGTAGTGATTGATTAAACTAATTCCTGACAAGATCACAATTAACAGGACGACAAACAGTGTTCACGGTTAAAAATTAGTTATTTTTATCCTATTAATTTAATTCGTACATTATTATATATATATAGGGTTCATTAAATATGTAGGTGTGTGTGTTGTTTGATTTAAAATCTAATTAAAAATTTGGCTTGCTTTTTTTTGCTACAACAGTTTGAGCTTGAAAAATGGAAAAATTTGTGGCACAAGAACTTTCCTAATTGAACATTAAATGGCTGACCAGTAGTGACTTTTTAAATATATTAATGATAAGCGTAAATTCACACATCCACTGGTCACGTAAAGAATCCTTCACGCTGCTGAACAATTGGAAGCTCGACTGGGCTGGGCGGGGATGGATCGCGGTATCTAACAAAATAAAGTTAACCAAACAATTAAAACAAATGCATTTAACTACATTAATTAATTAAACCTAATTAAACATTACCTCTGATGAGAAAAGTCGTGTCTCGGACCTGGTGATGAGGCTAACGCCCTAACCGCAACCAAACGGCTTTTTTCCGTTACCTCCTTGGCCAAATACTGTTGGAGATGGAGTAGTTCTTCTCGATCAGCCGAGGAGCGACCTCCGCTTGAACAGGATGAGGAATAGGACGAGTGATAAGAATGATTTGGCTGGATATTATTTCCAAGTGTTTCGCTTCGCTTCCAAGGGTCACCACCAACGCTATTATTACTACTGGCTACTCTCCTGTTACTGGAACTAATACCGGAAATTGTATTATAGCTCTGGGGTTGTCGTGTTCCACCCTCGTTAAGATATCCACCCGTTCCACGATTCCCTTGAAGGCCAAAACCGTAAACTGATGGGGGCGGTGGCCGTTTGTTCCCAAAGAGGCGCTCAGTTGCTGATAAGTTTGATGTCCTTTAAAACAATCGAAAAAATTAAATTAAAAATCAATTCAGTTAGCTTTCAATAACAACAACTTTAAACAAAACTATTTTCCCTAATTTATTTTGCTAACTTGTCTGTTAAACCTTTCGCATTCAGTTAAGATGCAAGTATCGGGGTAGGTTTTCAATTTTGCAATTTGCAAAACTGAAAAGTTTTAATTAAACTAACAAGAGTGTTGTTTATTCTGCTCCAAAACAATCTGCCGCACACATGCTCACAGGATTTTGTAGAATGGAGATGGCGCAGTTCCAGGATCCTGTTCCAGTTTGCCCCGTCAAATAACACTAAATCTTCGCACCTACACAGCTATGAGAGCTGAGCTATCTATCTTTCATTTCTCGGCTTCTCTTTCTGCATTGCAGTTTGATATAATTACCTATGTAACGTGATTAATGCTAGCTAATTAGTTAATTGTTAAATGTTCATCCTCAAGAAATCCAATAAATTAATGAAATGGAAATGTACGTGTAATTCTAAGCAATACGACTAAATTTCATCAGTCATGTTAAATGATAAATAACAATGGATTATTGTTGCATTTTAAAGAAAACTAAACTACTTTACTAATTAATGACTATACAAACGGGTACACATATTTTCTTTCGGATAAAATCGATGTTGGAATGAAATTATGAATTATTTAAATGCGTGTGTGCGTATGACGGTTTATATACCAGTTTATCTGGATCATAGAAACGCACCGTGTAGGAATTTTTAATTTAATATGTGTAGGTAGAATGCGAAAAAATTAATGAAGATCGGTTATTCGGTTGTAATGACAATTTTTCTCAAGGTATTGATTTTTAGTTTATATATTATTTGCAATGCGTCAACGGTGGCCCCTAAAGCCATGTTTTCAATTCCAAACTCGGTTCATATAACACTCTTGACTATTCCAAAATGTATAAAACACCACTAAATTTTATACCTAATAATATAATGCATGAAGACATGTACTTTGTAAGGAAGCGTCTAAATGATAATGGATGGAAAATGATTTTATTCATTTACCTGACTTCTTTGGGTGGACAGACTCCAGCCAGTGACCAGTCACACTGAAGTCTCTGTGAGCCACTACTTTGAATAAAGGAATGTCGACTATTTCCTCCACCCCCAACGGTTGCAGATCCAGAAATAACCCCTGGTTTTCTCAGACTTGTAGTTCTTTTAACTGGGCTTGCCGGAGTGCTTTGTACAAGGGCTGCCGCAGACGAATTGTTCGGAACACTTTTCCCACCACCAACGTAACTCTGATGATTGGAATATGACCTTTCCCTCGGATAACTATTACAACCTCCACCACTACCACCACCCCTCTGGTTAAGATCTAGGTTATCTTGATGATGATAAGAGAGCCGGTTAGCTTTCGGGTTTGTTGCCACAGGTAATCGTACCGGATTCAGTGGAATCCCTGCAGCTCCATTGGATTTCGAAAGTAATCTACAAATAGCCTCCGCTTTCTGAGACCTTTTTCTCTCCTCCTCCGGTTCCAACTGTGGTTCCTCCTCAGGGATGTATCTTTCAGGAATGTCGATTTTTTCCGGAGTTCCAAGAATCCGATCGATAAGATCCTCGTCAAAATCAAGATCTGTTGCGGTTGTAGAAGCCTTCACAGGAACGGGACGACGCACGGCGAAAAATTCAAACGGGTCCATTCTGCTATCAATAGCATTGTCTTTTTTAATTTAACCACCCAAAAAATAATTAGTTTTTACTTAACTGCACCAAAACTCACAACTTGAAAATCCACAAAAAAATGAGATCAATCACGTCACAATTTAAATTTTTAAAGCTTTATTTGTATTCATTTGCTTTGCTCCATACTGTGCACCAACTCATGCATGCAGTTGAGTAACTTTGGCGAAATTGTCACGTTAGTTTTGTCTTTCTTGTCATTATTATCTTTTGCATAACAAACATAGTCTCAAATGACAGGCATCTACACAGGAGGACGACGACTACAAAGTACCAAAATAGGCCATTGAAGTGAAAGGGAAGGTTTTTTTAATTGACAGTCAAATAAATTGTTAGAGGTCCTTTTCGTGAAATTGTTGGTACTATTTAGTCACGTTTATATATAATATAAGTGTGTACACACACGCACGCACTATAATTTGGTTCGTGGTTTCAGAAAATAAAAAATTACTTTTACTATTTGATAATTTACTAACTGGTATACTAAATGGAACAATGATGTTTTTATAGGTATGTGTAATATATTTTTTGATATAAATCGCTTTTTTGAGTAAAATGATGGAAGACTTTAAACCAGGTAGAATGAATGAATTAATGATGATGTTTAGATGTTTTGTGGGTATACATTAAAATTGGAGCGAATACTTTTTTAAAGATGAGCATTTAAATGTCCCAAAGGACATCCCACCTCCCTCACCACTCACCACCACCAACCACCCTTGTCAAGTTTTTCTCCACATATTTTTAACAATTTTCCCCACAAATTGTCCAATCCTCCAGGGTATAATAAAAGGGAAGACAAATTATTTCACGGAAAAATAATATGAGCACTTACAGAGGACGCTACAAGAAACACGGTTCACACTTGATTGAATTTTTATCCATCATTTTTCTCCACTAGTGACTTGGTTGAAACCAAATGTTATATTTTGACAGGTATACTATTGTACAACCAACTTTTTTGAGCACATCGACACTATCCAAACACAGCCATACATTCACAACGCTTCAGTCAACACCTAAAAATAATAATATACGTGTGTATATTAATAAATTAGTACACACTTTGTTGTCCTCTCTGCCAAGAAACATTGACAGAGAAAAACGCAAACTTGCAAAATATTTTTGCTGCTGCTGCTCTTGCAAAGCAAAATCTCCAAAAACAATGACAGCTAATTTAACAAAGTTGCTGTTTTTGTAATTAAATATTATTTGTCCTTGTGATTTTTCGGAAAATAAAATTGAAAGGGCTCTGCTGTATGATATATTATAACAGAGAGACCACAACCACAATATTTTCTTGACAACTACCAAAATGTAACTAAAAACCCGTCAAATAAACATACAAAGATTATCATATATAAAAAATATATATCTGTGTATGTCTTTTTAGCATGCACTACACTTGTTCTTGTTACAACAATTGTTCATTGTTGACTTGTTGAAACATACATGCATACATTTCAACAATATTTTGGCTAGCTGCAGTAAGGACAACTGAAAGATGAAGAAAATATATGCGTCTATACTCTCGTCCGTGTCGTGTACCTCTACAAGTCTAGTCTCATCATCTCATGACATGTCTCTCTATTCTCTGGTCTGCGTTATTATTAACAATGCAGTCCAATAATTTACTCTATTATTAAGTAAAATATATTGTTAGAATGATAATGAAAGTTTTGCAAAGTTTAAAGATGACTACACAGAGACAATAGCCAAAAATATATGTTTCTTATTTCAAATATGATGATTATGGGACTATGGGATATTGTTATATATATTTTATTATTATTATTATTGTATTTAATAATGTAACCAGACTTAATGCAGTGTAGGAGCAGCAGCAAGCAAGCAAGCAAGCGACCAACTTGCAACAAGGCAACTGTATTAAGAAAAATCCTAAAGGAAAACAATGCAGAAGAGTGGACTGGGTTCGTTGTAGTAAAGTCAATACTTTTTTTTTCTGTGAAAAAAAAAATCCTTGTTTCCTTACTTGCGCTCCTGCTCCTGCGTTCCTTCGGCAACGAAAACCGTAGCCACTCGACAACGTACAAACCATAAGACCGACAGGTAAATAAAAAAAAAATCTCTCTCTCTGCAAAAGTGTGAAAGGGGGAACCAAAAAAGATGAGATCATCTCTGTCTAAAGCTGTAGGTTTGGCTATTGTAGAAAAACTCGCTTGTTTCATCCATGATCATATTTTCTGTGTAAAACTGGCTTGCTTGTACGATCTAAAGCGGAAAATTGCATTAAGAAAAACTTGAATTGCAAGAGAGGCTGAAGGAAAAAAAGATGGAGATAGAGATGCAATATAAAAAATGCAATGCAAAAGAAAGGACAATTTCATAGACATAAGCTGTATATATGCAATTCCATATACAACAATGGGCTTATATAAGAACTTTTATACTTTGTTGTAACTTGTTTGAGAAAAGAGGCAGTGCGTTTCTTTGTAACACGGGAGATTTTTTTAGTGTTGCCGTCTTGGTCAGTGTTTTCGAGGGAGAAAAAAAGAGAAAGACTGCTGGGTAGATTGTATGTGTAGCTGTTGTTTTGTGTATTTACAAAGTACGACGATGATCTTGAAAGGGAAGGAGGAAAGAAGGAAGACGAAATAAAAAGGGGATGACGAGATGTGATCAGAGTTTTTGAGTTGGCTCTTGGTTTGATGCGGTAGTACCCCAAAAAAGTGAACCCTCTGTGGTTCCTAGTAAAAACAAAGTAAGTTGTTCTTATGTAAAAATAAAGGTATATTTGGGATGGTCGATGATGATGTAGCAAACTGCAGCAGCAGATCAACCGAGTCAAAAAAGTTCTCCCTTTTTGTGTATTGATAATATGCATAAGGAGAAGTTTCTTGTCCAAAATTTACACAATGTAGAGAGATGTATACAATTTTTTGGTGTATATTTTTCTTATTTTGGCTTCAAGTTGGATGGATAGATTGTACCTAGTTGATTAGGTGTGTGTGTGTGTAGTTGACTTTGAGTCATCTTTTCGGATCGGTCGATTTTATTTCATGTTGGGTTCGTTAAGGAGAAGTGTAATGGCATCTCTGCGCTCTTGGGGAAATGGCCTAAAGCTATATAAAAATATTAAAAAAACGGTGTAAAAACTGAAAAGGAAGTCAGCACGCACTTAAATTTAAGAATGAGTATAATTTTATGTAAAAATGGTTATCGATGCGAAAAATGGCTATTAATATTTTTATGAGGATTACAAAACGTGACTATGCTTTTGTCACGAAACATGTATGAAATAATTCTTTCTCCGCGGTGGTGTCTAAAACTTCCAGGACATCACATTTGTCATTTTGGTAGACGGACAGAAAAACATGCCAAAATCATAACACCCTGAAAGATTTTACTTTTCCGCCAGTTAAATAAAATGAGGGTAGGTTGTAGAAAAATAAAAGAGGTACTTTCTTGTACGATGATATAACGCGATTTTTAAAGGGAAAGCTTGAAACAATTAGTGGAGATTTTAAGATTCGGGTATAAAAAGTCGGTATAACGGCAATAATGCAATACGTAACCCACCAACCAATTCCTCTTACACAAAGATAATTACAAGTTTTCTTCCAATTATTGTTCTCAACAAAAAAAAGGAATGAAAATTTAATACCCAAATAAAAATCAGGATAACGACAAGTCGGCAATTGGATTCTGCAATAAACTGAAATTAAACTACGTAATTAAAGTGAAATAAAGCCATAATAAAAAAAGTGCAGAAAACTTGCAAAAAAAAAGGTTTTAACAAAAAAAACTCGACCATAAAAAATGTCTACTGAAAAAATAAAATGATGTTCTCTGGACACGTTCAACCGACATGACTCGTTGTGCAAAAAAAATTCATTTCGAATAGAGCGCATGTGCGCTCCGCGTTAAACATTTCTCTCATTAATTTCATACGCCGCCTCTAAAAAAAATCATGAAAGTCGGCCAGAGACGGGATGTGAATAATAAAGTTTGCTCAAAAGAGTATTTCACGTAGAGATATTTTATATTTGCTCATAAAATTAGAAATAAAATACACTACAGCCTCACCCTCTCTCTTGCTATTTATACGACGTATCTACCTAATCAAATCAAACGAGACCTAATTCCGGCCTAAACGCAAGTCAGTGCACAATATGCCCATGTTCATCACAGTTAAAATTTATCTTCATTACCAACCTAATAAACTGTTTAAGAATAAAGTGCGCTCATATATTTATTCCACTTAGCTTACTCAAGTGGATTATATGGGGTTGAGTTTTCCCGACACAGGCAACTATACCATATCGTCAGCCTAGCAACTCAAGTTAATTTGGCAAAATAAATGGTAACTGTCACCCAGTAAGATTTTCTTTTAGAATTCCGTTAACGTTCTCCCTAACCAGGTGTTGACATTATTGTCAACGATGATGACGATGATAAAGTTCAATCTAAACAGATGCATCTTATTATTATAAGCGTATATACCACCTTTTTGTTAAGGACTCCCCTCCTTATATATTTTAATTGCCTATATAACGTTGGTCGGTAGCACATGTAAACATGTTTTTAAAAAATCATTATTGGCCGTCAACACCAAAAAAAAGTGAAGCCAAGTTTATATTTTACGGTAGCTGTTGTAAGAATCCCTGTAGCTTTTATAAAGGCCCTTTTATAACAAAGTGATCAGAGAGAGAGAGATGATATCAGAGACTAGGAGAGGTCCATACAACAAGAGAGTATGTCAATTTTATATACAAAGTGGAGTGGTATGGCAAGAAAAGTGCGTTTATGTTAAAGTGCAAAATTTCAGGTTGACAAGGAAAGGTTGGTAAAGTCTAGAACAAGCCATGCTACTACAACGTCTTGAGAAGGGAGCAAGAAAGCAATCTTCACAATTGCCTGATAGATTGTAAAAGAATGCGGATGTCTTTTTTTTTCTCTGCAAATTTTTGCTTGATTGAAGTAAGTTGTAAGAGAAGTAGACATAAGACTTGCTTGCTAGTAGTAGTAGCAAAGCAAGTTAGTAGCAAAAAAACGCAGCCTATCAAAAAACTACTACATTTTCTGCTGCATTTCTTCCTATCGTTTTTTTTGCTTATTGGTTTTGTGTCTTAACACCTCATGCTAGTCAGATAAAGGTAAAGTGGAATTCGGTTTTTTTTGTGAAGAAAAAACCAAGTTAGATTCTATATACACCTCCACCATCGCCTCAGTATATTTTGACTAAAAGCTCGTTCCAATATAATATCGATGCTCTGGTATAAAGCATGATAATTTTTTTACATGGCATGCCAATCCAAAAGCCAAAAAGCATTATGTAATATTTTTTTCTTCTGAGTATGAAAGATTTTTGCTCTCAGGTATGTTGTTCCTCTGATAAAACTGGCAAGCAAGTGACATTAGCTCAATATATGGTGGTGTTGTTGGCTGATGTCCTTTCTTAAACTGACACAGGACGACAATTACCGTAGCGATTTGATTTGAGCTGGTTACTCCTTCTCACACATTTTGGCAAAGGTTTGTATGTAAAATGGTAATGCAAACATGTCAGGAGCTTTAGGAATAAAACGACAAGATTCAAAACTCCAATGGAGAAAAATTGACTGCATGCCATGTTCGCTGCTGCTGAAGAAAAAATTGAGGCAGTTGAGAGGAAGAAGAAGAAAAATAAATGGCAATGAAAAAAAAACCGGTGGTACTGCTACACAAAATAATATACAGATATGCTTGACAATTGTATAAGATTTGCTGAAAAGTTGTTGTTCGTCTACAGACGAAAAAAAATTCATGACACTAATTGCATCTCTCTTGCAAAGGGACATTTTCTTGGAATTTTTTTTTAAAAAAATAGATGGTTTTTAAGGATAACTACAGAAAAGATAGTTTTGTCGATTGCACGAGACGATTCAAAAACGGAAGATGAGAATTGAACAAAAAGTCAAATTGGAATGGTCATATGGATGGCATTTTTTAGGCAATAATAATGACGTGTTAGGGTCTTTGGATTGGAATGTAGATTGACAAGCCATCTTAAAGAGATTGCATGCAGAGAGAAGTGCAATAATGTCTGCAGAGTTTAATGTTGATGAGTCAACTTTGTCATTTTTGTAAAAAGGGATCATGAGGGCTTGGGTTTGATTTAGTTGATTACTTTATACCCTTTTACTCTGACAACGATAGAGGTATAGCATTGTTGCTAATTTTTGTTATCTTTTTATGTTGACATCCATTATCCATACATTTCAATAAAAAGTGAACAGAAAGTATCATGTGTCCCTTTCTATCTATCTTGCTTGGCCACATCTTATAATTCCAAGGAAAACGAAAGTATTTGAGTTTCATCCATTTTTCATGAAAATTTTCAAACAAAAATGCGACGCGACATGCCACTTTTTTCAAATTACGTCCACATGTAATTTGATTTTAAGGGATTTATTTTTAAATTGACTTGTAATGACTACCTTACATACATATTATCAGGCACAATTACAGTGAAACTTTTGATGAGATACTTAGGAAAATGTATAATATGCACATGTTCGAAAATGAGAGGCATATACCATTGTAAATTTTTCGCACAATGTATACAATCTCTGTGTATACAGGTAAGTTTTTAACAAAAGGGTTGAAAATTAACTCACAATAACTCACGTGCAACATGAATCGTCGTTTGGTATTTTGCAATAAAACGCGCTGCTGTGCAGCTTAAATGAGTGTTTTAATAATGTGCAGCCCAGACTAATTAAAAAAAGAGTGAGCTTAGTATTTTTTTATATTTATTTGAAGAGTGAATCTAGGACAAAATCCTGACGAATGAGTGAAGGACGACGTCGCATCAATTTTACTTATTTTTTTCGATAAAAAAACCCCATGCATGCATATGCATTAAAAAATGGTAATTTTTAGTCTAAACTCGAGCGAGTGAATTAAATTAACTTTTTTTCAAAAATATTTGCAACATGACTAAAAATTGAACAAACAAGAGAAAAGGTTTAGGTGCTCAAATATCAAAGAATGGCATGCGAGAGGATTGTAAAAATCCAATCCAATTTACATACCTAAACCTAATTACAATTTTACAAGTCCAGACGATAATTATATTTATGTCTCTAAAATAACTTCGTGTGTGTGTCCACTCAAAAAACATTAAAAACAAAATAATTTTTGTCAACTCGTTTTAAACAACAAGGTTAACTAGACGAAAAAAATGACATTGTCTATTTTCTTTAAATGTCTACTCACGAACTGTCTTAAAATGCCATTTTAAAAAAGACGTTTTAAAACAAATTATGTTGACATTGACAACAACTAGCATCTAAACAACTAAATTATACTTCATCTCTACACACCAAGAAAAATCTTGAGACGTTACAAAATTACAACAAAAAACATTTACTATTATTGTTACCGTTACATATCCTGCATGATTCCGTCTCCATAAAAATCTCATAACATCCTCTGTACATAAACTAAGGTAGTCTATGAAAATTTATTACTTGTTAGTGAAGGAAAGGCCCACATTTTTTTTGGGTGTTGCTTTTAAGACTGTTCATATGAATTCAAAATGTATTTTAGAAAAAGAGGTTGCTTTTGTAATAATGATGACGACAACGATTATGTTCATATTAGTAGCAACTCGTGAACATTTTAATTGCTTCTGCCATTACCATTTTTATTGACTCGACGAGACTCACAGAGAGAGAGAATGTGAGGAGCGACGAACAAGGATACCTGACAAAACGGTGTTTTGTATTCATTGACGTTCTACATGAGTACTTTTTTTAACGTGGCAGTAAAAAAGTGACGAGTGACTTGCGAGTTGCGCATGGAGTTTTTGAGATTTAAAAATAGAAATGCGTCAGTTGTTGTTATTTTATATCTCACTGTGCATTTTTTGTATATACTGACGACTGACATCTACAAACTAACTTTAGAAAAAAACAAAAGGGGCGAATTGGTGCAAAAGATGTGTTTTGGGTGAGAAGAAGAATAAAAGACTGAAGGACTGAATAATTTTCTTAAAAGCTGAGTGTATTTACAACGGCCATTTAAAATAAACGATGAAATTTTGATCACTGCGAACAAGCAAAATCACACGTGAACATTACATGAAAATGTGGCACTTCCGCTTCCCTCGTAATTTTTTAACAAGTTGAGTGGATGAGATTTACGAGGAAAATCACACGAGCAGATTATAGAAAATCTCTATCTGGAAGGTGATTTAAGAGGCTATATTGAGGGGAAACCACATTAGCATTTAAATTATCTTTTGGTACAATTTTTAATGGCTTTGCTGGCTTTAAAGTATGTTCACTTGACAAGGGATTCTAAACGGGGTTTGACGTCAATAAAATTAGCGTATGATTGGTAACAATAAAACGAAACAAAGGGTATTATTACCCGTCTCATCAGAGAACCCAATTTTCGCTGTCTGCAATTTTCATCTGCGAAAATGAACTGAGATCTTCTTACAGTCAATATATTTGACATGTGAAGAAAGTCAATAAATTTATGACAATCATGAAATAAAATGTCCAACAATTTTTGCTATGTATTTTCTTGGCACAAAACAAAATCTTTATTTCTTTATTTTTATTATTTAGCCTACGCTCTAGAGTTTGTCGAAAAAAAGTAATAACGGATATAACAAAAAAACAGTCGTCGTATATTTTTAAACACTTTGCCTAAAACTTTGTGCTGTATCATTTCTACATGCCAGTATAAAATATATAAACAATGGGGTAAAACGAGAAACAACAATCAAACAATTATCAAATTAACAACCTATAAATGTCTAACAAGGGCAAATTATCTGATTACATTTCTCTGCTTCTCGATTATTTCTTAGCCCCACCTAGCCAATTACTATGGTAATTAATATACGCCTACTAATTGGGTGTCATGGTTTTTTATTGTTTCTCGTATCGTTTTCCATTCTTTTCTAATTATTTACCTGTAATAATAAACTAGTCGTTACTATTCTGATTTTAAGCTGATTTTTTCTCACTAACCGTGTATATATGATTCAAATATATATAGCCTAAAACAATTATCTCTGTACTAAATTTTTCTAATAAATATATATAATCTACTATATATTTTTGAGATATCGCATACTGGAAATGGCAATAGTCAATGTTTTCCACACACAAAAATCCGTTTAGTCCAAATCCTTTTAAACATTCTTATTTTTGAACCTAGTCAACATTTGAATATCTAGTGTAGTGTGTTCACACAAATGCTTACTCTGTTAAAATCTGAAACTAAATCAATCTAAACTTAATCTATATGATTGTTATGGTATTTATTAGGCTAATAAGTATATACACAAAAAATGTTTGATTGGTTGTTTAAGCTAAACTAACTGACTGACTGATATCGTAATAAACGGTTAATGTGCATAATAATATCTATAACATTTATAACACATACACAATTTATGCTTTTGATCTTAATTGCACACTTCTGAAAGCATATTTAAGATAATTGAGTTAACACATTGAATTATGTTTAGACCACCCAATCTATTACAAAGTACACTTAAATACATAAACAATCAATTAAAACGAATAAAAAACATAATGATATGATACAACCCTTTTTTAAAGCATCACAGAATTTTATAGAAATTTTCACCCGACAAGTCAAGCAAATTTTCAATTTTAAAGCCAAAGTTTTTTGTTTCCTTGGAGGATCCTGCCAGCAAATTAACAAAATAAATAATAATAATAATGACAGCAACCAAAATTTTCAATCACTTAAAAACAAAAACCGTTTAAAAATTTAAAGCTTAGTTTGTCCTATGTACCTATATGTATTTACAAACACTTTCCAAATTTTTACAACTAATATCCACTTAAAAATACTCAAAACTGCATAAAAAACTCTTATAAACACAGTTATATTTTTAGTTGCCATGCACTAGCTCAATTATTAGGTACTTAAGTTGTAGCTGGTAGGTTTTTCATGTGTACTTTTTCTTTCTTTTTAGGACGCAGTCCCTTCAACAATAATTATGCTTAATCCTTCCCTTAAATCCGTATAACTTTACAATCCTGTAATTTTTCACTATAATAAAACGAAAGCCCGCTTATTTTTAGGGATATTTTATATATCTATCCTCTTCCTTGAAGGAAAGTTGTACCTGATTTTTCTTTTCAAAAATTATCTATTTTATAAATTGTTATCCCAAAATCTTCATGGCGCAGCCACACTGCAAACCTGATACTATAAAATGGTCTACTATTTTTTTTAAATTTAATTTCCAGCTCCAGAGCTGTAACCGTTACCGCTTAAATATCGCCTAAAAGTTAACTGTGCTTTTGTATTTGTTTGTACATGATTGTCATTGTTTGTTAGATAGAGACCTTTCCTTAGAGCCATTTCCATAAAATAATTACATTAACATTACTAACCAATATGAGGACGGCAACAATTTTTATCCGGTGGCTACTACAATTAAGTTTTATCCCTGCAAATTACTTAATTGGCTATTGTGGTGATTGATTTAACATACTTCACAATTAACAACAATACTATGAGCACCATTTGAAAATGCTGCAGAGACATGGAAGGACTAAATAGTTTAGAACCAGCCAAAACAATTAAAAACCTACATAACAACACAATTGAGTTTACCATGTATATAAACCACTGACATTATTTAAAGGTACATATAATTTAAAGTACTTATTTAACGGACAATTAAGAACGATATACACTTACATAACACATTATAATTAATTACCAATAATTAAAGTTATTACAGTAAGCAAGCACAACATTACTCTGGTGCAAAAACAATCACAATTCCTCTTAGCAATTTTTAATTATCCACATGCTTAAACTAACTAAATTAAATTAAACTAGCAATTAAAATTAATGAAAGTATACTTTTGGCTTTTGCTAATCTTCATTCTTGAGGCCTATCTTCCCGTGTGCGTGCATATACAATTTTTCGCAACATATATGGAGAAAGTGTGTAAAAAATGGCTTGTTACAATAAGTGATTAAGTTGGCGGTATATTATATACTCATTATAATAACTATAATAAATTGTTTAAAAATAATATATAGTCTGTACTAAAAAACCGTAACAAATATTTTTGAATGAACGAGACACGACGTGAATTTACATCCAGTGCTTATTTTTTGTTATGTAAGTTGTAAGTCTCATCTAAAATGGAATGGAGGACTTCAAGGACTAGATTATTCGACAGGGCAAGCTTTTTTTATACTTTCTTGAAAACTCCCCCCTTCCCCTCCCCCTCTGTCTCTCTCTCTTTTTGTCTGAAATTTATGATTTAAATTAATGTGGCTACTCCCGTAGGTCAATTATAGATAGGGTTAAAAGGGTATAGTAAATAGATGGGTAATGGACACTGACGAACAATTAAAACAAATATTTAAATATTAAAGCTTGGAGAACAAGAGACTATTTAAAAACACACTTGAAGACGACAGACAAGAAAGATTTTTTTAAAGCCAACAAACAAAAAGGCACTTTAGAAACAACATTTTTTTACGAAACACAGTTTTCTGTTCTGGAATCCAAATTGGATCAAATAGTTAATTAATTATTGATACATGAAATAAAATAAGATTTTTTGTTTAAAATAAAGTATTGTAAACAGTACGTACGAACCACGTGAATTTGTGGAAATCGAGTCGGTGGGTGATGATGATGTTTGATGCTAGAATGTTTTTTAGAAGTTAAAAAATTGGTAAAAAAATGAAAGTTGGGCTGGAAATGTCCATTGGATGAAAAATAGAGAAAAACGACCAACAATTTTTTGAACATCCTTCGTATATCCTTTGTTATACGTCAGTACTGTGCGTCTGAATGCGAACTTTTTTGAGAGAGCCAGTTCTTGAAAGCGTCGGGGATGAACCAGCAAATCCCGGATTTCTTATGCCAAAGCCATCCGGAGTAGTTTTAGATTTTTTCAGAGATGACCTGAGCGGACCACGAACGGACGGATTTGTAGAGACGACGGTTGAGAGAGTAGAGGCAGAGTCGGTCACGGAAGAACCTCCATTCACAGACTCCGTGTTGGAAGGCGTCACACTTGTTACACTACCATTCCAATAATTAGAACTAGTATTTATACTACTACTATTACTATCTTGTTGAGGCGAAAACAATTGCTTCATTCGCGAGGTAGACGAGGACATTTTTCTGCCTCGGTTCATCGAGGACCTGTGTCCTCCCATCGAGGAAGAGGACTTCTTCCTATTCGATGGGAGGACATGATGTCCTCGTGAGCCACCTCCTACGCCTCGACCATTCATAAGCTTAGCAGACGGCACAAATTGAACACGTGAAGACTCTGTGACAGAGACTGATGGAGATGTACCATTGACACGATCCCGGTACGCAGGATTCCCGATTGTGGTGCTGAGCCCGATTGGGGTGAGCGTTGACTCGATCACTATCGTTTCCCCTTCCTCCCCTCGCCAGCTAACGAACTCGGCAACGGATAACAGCATCACGATTGTCGTAAAAATCGCTACCACCACCTACATTAAAATATACCCATTTTAGCCTCATCATAATTAGTTAAATGATGCAATTTAAAAAATATAATTTTAAATTTACCTCCATATAAAAACAAAAGGTTAATTCTACGATGTAGCCTCTTTCCAAGTCATTTCCTTGGAATGCAAATAGAGCCACGGCCGCAATTGTTAGCAATGCTGTAAATATGAAAACACATTTTTATGCCCTCGCTGGTGTCTAATAAATATAATTGTTGTAAATAATTTTTGTAAATTGATAAGTGTACTAACCGGCCATGTTAACAAAAAGGAGTTTGCTGATAAGGACTTGTCTCCGTGTGAGAAGGGAACGTGAACCGGAGCGACCCATTTGCATTGTAACGTGAAGGAGACAAAGTAGACAGTAGAGACCAAGTGCTGCCACTCCCACAGCACCACAGATTCCTGCGGCGTACACTGTGACTGTACAAACAAAAATATAACCCTAATTTTATACCTTCTCTAAATAATCCATTAAATTATATGTTTAATTAAAATAAAATATCTTACAAGAAGGCTTGAAGTTTGAAATGCCCCATGGTCCACACACTTGCTTCCCAAAGTTCAGATCCTTGCATAGTCTCCATGGCCCAAAGTTTCCCTTTTCTTCATCTATAAATTAATTTTAATTTTTCATTCCACCTTTTTAATTTCAATTAACTTTTACTCAAGTTAAAAATCACTTACAAACTCTGTTCCGATACGTTCCCCAGTATGGTATAGTAACCGCAATGGTTCCTATAACGAAACATGCCACCGCAAGGATGATAAGTCCCACAGAAAGGGCAAGTTTCTGTCCATCCATCGCAGAAGAAGAAGAGCATTCTCTTTTTTCCGGTCTATTCCTTTTATTCTCCATTCATTACATTGGTTTAGGGAGCCATTTTTTCCATTAAAAAACTTATTTATGACGATCCCTCAAAGATTTAATATTTATCCAGAAAATTAGCACCAAAAATTCTCCAAAACTATTCCCTCTACTTATTTTAAAGCTGCTTAGGTTACTGTATACACCAAACTACTATAGAACCAAGCCAGGTTTTTTTTGTATCGCTCCTTGACTCACTTTCCAAGAATTTTTAATTATAACAATATCACTTGTTTAACTATTTTGTAATACAATCACACATTCAACATTGTCAAGCACAATGAATCCGATTTGATTTCATCAAAGCACCACTTCCATTTATTCAACTCAATTAAAGCTGTTATCTTATTTACTCATGTTATAGCACAAAAAAATATACAACAATATCGCGACTTTTTTCCATGCGATTTTTTTTGTATATATCCACAATACACACAAAGACTGTGTGCTTATCAATATAAAGCTTTTGTTTGAATCCACCAAAAAAAGATAAGCTCTTAGCACACTAAAAAAACCTGCGCACTTATATCTCCATATCCGTACTAGGCTTCAACCAACCATAATTTAATTGTACGTATATGTTCATGTGTAAGATAGGTAGATATGAGGTCACTTTTTCATCCTTTATCTTATCATACTTCCTATCAGAGTTACTATATTTTTTGGTTGGTTAACAACAATCCCAAAACTTTTCTGATTGTTTATTCTGCGGATGACAAATACTCGCCAAAAAAATATTACGTGAATCATCAAAAATCCTGGCCATCTTGATACAGTCATTCATGAAACCAGGTTCCAAACGTCCAAAATCCGATACGCAAAAAATTTGCTAATATTTTTCTTTAAAGCTCCAAATCACTTTTTTAAAACTCTTAATTCTTCTAATCACCCATTTCATGTGACTATTGTGATGATGTGACACTTGCAAAATTTTTGTCTCTACGCAAACCCTGCGCTCGCTCACCAGACAAAATAATTTTCACCTGAACATCTTTTCAATTACGTTTTTTTGTATATACGCCTGCTTGTCTACTGCAAGCACAGAAGGGAATGATAAAATTTCAAATATAAAAAAAATATCTTCTTATTTCCCATTCAGACAGGACCTTTACCTCCCCGTCTTCTCATTCGCTCCACTTGTCTCTCTCTCTCTCATCCTCATCATTTTTTTATCATCATTAGCTATCTTACACAGAAAAGATATTCTGAAAAAAATTCCTGCTCTTCTTCGTCCTTTTTTTACGACGCACGTATTGTTGTGTATTATTGAACACGCTGCTGACTACATGTATTTTTCGCCCAGTGCACTCACATCACTGCTCGTCTCTACCAGGTGTACATTTTTACCTGTGTGTGCACTACACAGGTAAAAAAAATTTTCTTGTTTGTTTACGACCAATCAAGAGGATATGAACCTATCCTTCTGTTCATTCAGCACATACAAGAGCCAACAATACAAAATAGTCACTTTGCAACTCTGGTGCTTAGAGGAAAAATAAACGGCAAAAACGGCACCAGTCAAATATTTTTTCGCTCATGCAATACATAAGAAAAAAGGAAGCATCACAGAAAACACCGTGGTCGTCATGAGAAACCCTTGTTGTTGTTGTTGAACGCATACTACCAACCACGCTTAATATTTTTCTTGCATGCAGGTAATGATGAGCACAAAATATATCAATCCGTACATGAAAAAAAGTTAGCGATGTAAACTATATTAAAGCGATGTAAAATAAAAAAGTGCACAGAAAGAGATGTGCATACGCGCTATAACGTGTCAGGTTTGAGAGAACAAGCGGAAGTGGACATGATGATGATGAGGAGGATAGCGATAGGAAAAATAGTCTATTGTTGTAAACACTTTGCGCGTACAATTGTATAAAACATTTTTGTACAATGGTTTCTTGATATAAGCTGGTAATATATGTAAATCAGGATGGATGATGATGAGAATAACGATATAATATTGAATCTGGTAATATGAGCTGTTGTAAATGTACAGGGAAGCATGTAACCGTAACTGTTGAGGAAAAATCTCTTGTGTAATAAAATGGGTATGTAGTAATAATGATGATGATTGTGTAGTAATGTTAATGCTCTGGCTTGTAAAAAAAGTGGTGGGTGTAGAGAAGAGAGGAATAAAATGAGTACTATGGTTAGTTATATAAATGAAATGTGTATAGCCGTTTATATAGCCAGTTTTGTGTAATGTATGTAGCCGATTTGAAATGATGGTTTGTAAAGTAAGTATTATTGCAATACTATTGTAAATGGTAATAATAGTAATAGTTAACAATGAACGAGAATATAAATGCATACTGCATTGCAAGTATAGACATTTAACAATAATAGCTAACCTTGCAGAAATAATGTTTAAACTGAAAGTGTGTGTGTGTGCAGAGCGCAAGCAAGAAAGGTGATGAAGATGAGCTCAAATATTTAACAAAAATGTATTATGGCATGTATTGATGATGATAAATGATAAATATTACGTGAGCATTTAAACAGAGATCAAGGCAGGTTTTGTGTGTACATTTTGGAGTTTATTCTCTGACTGAATGGTTTTTCAAGGTGATACCCATATACAGAGAGAATAAATATTATTATTATTATTTTTAGGATTCTACGTTACGTAAAATGGGCAAGGTTGTAGTACGCGCTGAATAACAACATGAATTTTTAAAAAACTGCAAAATGTATTTAAAAATATACAAAAACCCGAATGGTGATAACCACAATACGTTTAATATAAAAATCCTGATTACGTGGTAATAATGCACATACTATTTTTTTCTTGAATTCTAGTTTTTGTGCAGTGCAGAAAAACTTTTGATGTTTGACTTTTGTATGAAGCTGGTTAAATACTCTCTTTTTGCATGAATGCATGAAAACAAGTTTGTGACTCTCTGTGCACAGAAATTCATTGAATGTATATTTTTCCTTGTTAAATTAAGTAGCAGTCATGCATGCATGCGTGGAAAATTGGATATGCCAGGTTTAAGGCGAGTTGTTTGAATGGATGTATAAACTTCTTAAAAGAATATTTCGGATTATTTCACCCGAGAGATCCGTGATCAAAAAATGGTGTTCATGTTACCAAAAGCTCCCCTAATAAAAATGCGTATAGAATTTCAGTTAAGAAAAAAATTAATGCATCTAGTCGTTCAATCATCATCAGAGTTTTGCATGCAAGGCAGGCAGGTGAGGTGATTTACCTTGCGTTTTGCATTACATGGCACGATATCCGAGTTTTTTTAATAATATGGCATATGACAAGAACTGACGCGACAATGATCTGCGAAAATGCACAGGTGTTCAACCGCAAACCTATCACATCTTCATTTTTTTTACTTTACCGTTATAAAACGCAGTCTGCAACAATGTATTTCTCTGTTGTGTAGTAAGTATGCTTGTTGGTGTGTATATAACAATGTACGAAAAAAACCGTAATGTGTTATACACAAGTCATCCGCATCCCCGCAATATCCTCCTTCATATTATTATAGATGAATGCAATCTCTTTAAAAACAATACGTCCTGAAAAAAGTTAACGGCAGTAGCCGAAACCATAAGAATGCGGAGTGCGTGTGGTGTGGTGGGTTGGAAATGAAGTTTTTAACGCTAATAAAATCGGGACTGGGCACGCCTGTGGGTGGGGGTGGCTTGTAAAATATGCACATAAAATATTTTTTTTTACCTTTTACGATACAGCTTATTTTAAGAAGTAATTGTTGGTTGTACATAAATAGGATGATGTGGTTTCTTAAAAGAAATCTGTTGTAAAATTTTGCTAAAGGTCTCGGGTGCACCCCTGTCAATGTACACACTTGGGTATAAAGAAATATGCAGAGCGGATCGATTGGATTCGGGAAAAAGGATGGTCGGAATTGTATAAATTTTTTAGAATCTCATTTCCGCAAATTTGATGCGTGACCAAGTCTGGATATTTCTGGCCGGTAGTAATGACTGACATGTCATGTGTCATGACTCTGGCATATGGCTTTTCACGATATTTTGACAATATCATGCAAATGCTCAGCAGTGAAGGAAAATTCTTTTTTTATAAGCGGCTTAAAAAATGTTATGTCCCTAAAACCGCAAAAAATAGCATTTATTTTGAAATAAAACGCGAGTCATCCATCATCATGCTATATAGCTAGTTGTAATTGTTGTGGTGTGGTTTGAAGTATGAATGAACTCTGGAATACACAATTCACTGCTCTGCTCTGGCAGATAATGGCAAATTAAAAATTTTATTTTTGGTGTGCGCACAAGAAAACAAGATGAGTTATCATTTTTTGACAATGATTTAAGCACAATTTATGGTGGTGTGGCATGCAAAAAAATACTTTTCACAGTTTGACTCAATCGATTATTCAAATAGAAGAGTATGATTACGAACAATGTGTAAATACGATAAAGTTAATGATTCGGCATTTTTATAATAGAAAAAATTATAAATTGTCTTGATTCTAAAATGATGATTTCGACAGAAGAAGCTTTTAACCGTGACGATAAAGTGGTCCTCCTACTTTGTACTCAACTTAACTTATTATTATTTTTCTTGACATTCAAAATGTTAACCTTGGTTTTTACCTTATTTAAAATTAGATCAATGCATTGAAGAAAGAATAACAAATATATGAATGGATAAAATAATGTGGTTGAATTTATTTAATTAATTTTCCGTAGATAATTGACAGTAATTTAACTAACTATTGTGATGCACGCGTTTAGAATTTAATGACGGTACATCGTAGATTTGACAAGGATATCGTTAAAAAATAATTCATTCGGTTTAAAAAAAATGTCAATTAAGTTAACTAAAACGTTTTCGTAAAATCCATAAAAAACGCGGTTCAATTAATTCATTTGATTTGATTTGGTCGAGAAGATTAAAAATCCTAGTGGTAGGATGAGGATGACGAAGCTGAGGATCCCGGATTAGACTTTGCGGCACCTGCAGCCTTCCTGTTAAATTGATCAAAAAAATAATAACAATTATAGTTACAAATTATTTTGCATACAATATAAAGTTAAAAATTATACTTAAAAAATTATACGTACGGCTTAAATTGACATTGCATCTTGTAATGACGACGCATCCGCATGATAGGGACCGTTGCTTTACATCCCTCCCTCCAGTATGGACAAACCAGGTCCACTTCCATCAGTAACTTGTCAACAATCACGTTAGGTCTTCGACTCAGTTTACCCCCACAGCAGACAGGCTCCAAAGAAGCTTCCACTTCAGCCGTGACCTTGACCATTTCGTTCCATTCTTCTAGCGCCTTAGACGTCCCTGGTTTTTCATCATCAAAGCTCACCTTCTGATTCTTTTCGTCTAAATAAAAAGAATTTCAAAAAAAATAATTAGTTAATTGATCTATTATTATAAAAAATATTATTATTAATTTATTATAATTTTAAATCTCAAATTACCAGAGTAATAAACTGACAACATTGAAGAGCCTCGACTGTCTGTGCCACTTTCGGTATCAGTTTGAGATTCTTCTCCAAACGACTTCTCTGATGACGCCTTCTCCGGCTTTCCAGGACTTTCAGGAGCAGGAGCAGCAGCGTGACGAAATTGACAAACTAAACCCTTGTTTTGCCAATTACAATCGTAGCAAGTTAAATGACCCTCCTTATCGCACATCAGATACCCGTCACAGATAAGATGTCCGCAACAGGTACAGTTGAGCACATCTAGCCAGTACCTTGGCTCCGGTACTTCCTTGAGAGTGGAGATGCTCCGAAAGGCTCCTCCTTTCCTGAAACTTGATTTTAAAAACCACAGAGATTAAAACGTTAATTAATTTTGCAAATTATTACATAATTATGGTTAATTGTTGGTTTGTAATTATACTTACAAAGACGGTGCTGGTTCAATCACACTTGACTGAGACTCAGCCGGACGGGAATTTTCAGAGCCCATGGCGACCCCCTGAGGTGGTGGATCTCCGCTGTACCGTATAGACAGGAACAATGGCCGATCTTGGTATTGAACTACACAAGCTAGTTTAATCTTTGAAAGATTTTCACTCTTGAGCCTCCCATTCATGATTAACCGTTTTTATGACAAAGTTCCCTTTTTATAACCTCGGTCTTCACAATTAGCAGATAGGCCACTTCCGGTGCTGCTCTATAAAAAAATAATTAGAATAATTATCCAAGTAAACTATTTTAAATTGACCCAAAATGCAAAAACACTTCCGCCCCACAAACTTTAAAACATTTAATCCACTCGTATTCAAATTAAACCTTAATTATTATTCAAAAATTTTCATCAATCCCTTTCTCAATTAACAAATTAACCTCACACACCATCTAACCAAGTAACCCAATTACGTAAATACGGTACCTAAAAATCTTAAATAAAATTGTACCCAAATTTATATAATAATATGCGCAGTAAACAGTTAGCTAATTAATTATTATGCATTTACTACCAACTTTGATGGTTCTACTCCAGTAGAATTCGTAAAGATTACCGAAACTAAAAATTTAACTAAAGTCATTAAAAATGAATGCGACGAAGAATGAAGAAAGAACGAACAGGACAGGAATGGACAGGACCTGACAAGACGAACGCATGTCGTCGCCTAATTTAACTAACCGCGTTAATGTCAAAGTACCCCGAAACGGTGATGATGAGTGAAAGATAATTGATGATAGTATAATAATGCATGTTATGATGATGAATTGATGATCCTATAATTATTTCAAAGGAGTTAAATTGTTAAATGCGTACTACTTAAAATAGGGTATGTAAATTAGATAGTAAGATTTAATTTGGTTCGATAGTTAGTTTTAATATTCAAAACTGAATAAAGTAACTGCATTTATGATTTACTAATAGTTAAATTTAAGTAGGTAATAATAATAATAATTGATAATTATTAATTATAAAGGAAGGAACCAAAAAATGGATTACTACAAAAATCATTTAAATCCAAGTAACAAAAATAATGACAAATGAACATGATAATAATTATGTAAATATTTAAATGCGGATCTTTAAGAATAGCAATTAATTTTTAGAAAGGGTTAATTCCTTAACGCCCTCAGTCAAGTCATTGAAGCTTTGGCCAGGATTTTCCTTTCTTTCGGCTGGAGATGGCGTTGGAGATCGATTCATTTGTGACGGTGTCCTTGGATTACCAAACGGCCGTAAAACGTCGCCTTGAAGGGCCATCCGAACGTTGTAGTTTCCGGGATAACTGTAGTAGTTGTGAAAGAAGAGAAAATTGTTAACCGTCGGACCAGAGCAAGATTGCCTGACGGTATCACAGTTATAACGAAATGTTGGAGTGCTCGTGAAGGATGACACGGATCCCGGAGTTAAGGACATTTGAGGTGATAATGATACGGATGGGGAAGCCGAACGACGGATTAGTGGGGATCTGCTCGAGTGGGACACACCGGAGGAGTCATTTCCGGTTTGGAGATCCTTCACGAGATCTGGAGTGGATGGCATCATGATGGCTATTTGATGACTTTATGTTGATTTTTCTGTAAAAAATATTTTTAAAACAGGAGAAAATTAATCATTTCTCCAACTTACATAAACATACCAATATCCTTAATGGTTAATTAAACATGTCAGTAATTACCATAATTAACATAATTGCACGTTACAAAGAAATACTTACCGCTTAAACAATTTCACCGGATAGATCTAATTACTGATCCAATCGTTATAATACTGTTTAATTAATGAATCTACCTATTTTGTATACAGATTTATGCTAACTAATTGACTTCCTTTTTTAAATTTCAAAACACGCCTATTAACCAAAAATTATGCTAACAAACTACCTTAAACTACCTTACTGAAAATTGCAATTTACCTGGGGCAAAATGAGAAGGTTAGCTAAAGAAATCGTTAAAATAATTGTTAATGCAATAAAGGACTACTTAAATGAGAAGAAAATATATTTTTTCAAAATGGCAGCTCTACCAAAGCAGCAAAACAAGCTTCTCTTCTGACCACGACGCAGTTTCACCTCAACTTTGGCATTTTCCATTCTCCTCTTATCAGTTCCAGGTCCCCATCCTCCAATTTATCCATTCTCATTTGCATGAAATGTGATGTGGGCCCAGCGAGGAAAAGTATGCACTCGACAATAATTATCATTCAAGAAGGAAAGATAAGAAAAAAAGGTTCCTCTCCGGTTTACTCTCTCGAGACACCACAAAAAAAATTTTGTCATGCATTCACCAGTCCAGGGAGATAAACAATTAAGGTTAATAATAAAAAGGTATTTTATGCAAAAATCAGTTATCTTTTTTAGACAGATAAATGCAGCCATACAAAAATAATATTTTTCATTGCAGTGCATATCTCAGTAGTAATTGGGTTCCAAGGGGCAATGCCGTACACACAAGTCCAGATCAAAACCTTGGACTCAATCAAAATATATTCATTCAGCCCATCCATACTTGATCTTTTCAAATGAGTATGGCTTCTGAGAAAAAAAATCTCTTATTTGATAGCATTGAATTGCTCTGAACATGAGCCGATATTACAATCTATTTTATTTAAATTACAGCCTTACTTCATCCCTCAAGACTATAAAAATAATAATGCGTCATTTTACAAAGCGGAATATATACACACACGGCTTGCATTTCAATTTCCTTCTTTTCTTTAAATAATGCCACACAGAAAAGCGACTTACTTTTATAATTTCCTTGTGAAAATGTTTCTTAGAAATAATTTATGCTATTCACGATATCCTCCCCCTGAAAAAAAAAATTACACACTAAAAACATGAAAGATAAGAGCATCATCATCATTTAATAGGGCAGGAAATGATCACACACAAAAAAATACTGTGGGCTTGTGCCCAACATTCACATGTTTAAAAATGTGAACTAAGCAGTTATTATTATGGTTAATATGCTTATCAGTATTCTATGTGGGTTTTGCTAATATATTTTTGGATGTCCTTCAGTTCATCCGGTTATAAATGATATTACAAAATTTGTCCACCAATTTAAGATGGTTAGTTTGTTAAATGTCATATTAACTAACCAAACTCCAGATACGGATCTTGGCCTTGTAAATTTTTTATATAGGCTTTCCATTAAAATTGTACATAATAATGCGCACGTATTCTCTGATGACGATTGTACTGCGGAAAACAAAATTGCGACTTTTATTTTGCATGCTATTTAAGTTTGGGTGAGGACAAAGAATATGTGTGCTTCTTTATGGTGGCTTCTTGGAAAGCTAAGTACTCTTTCCAGAGAACAGAGAGAGACTCTCTGCAAATATCAAATGACTACATACATTTATGATGGCAGGGGTATATATAGGTATTTTGGTAGACGGGGAAAAATAATAGGAAACTATTCTCAAGTTCCATTATATCGTGTGCGCACACACAAGTACTCCAAAAGATCCTCGACAAGAGTTTCAATTGCTTTCATTGTCGTGGGGAGGGAGTATAATGAATAAAAAAAAGTATATACTGTGGGATGATGATGATAGTAGAAGACCCGCCATGGGAACAATGGGAGGAATATATATACGTATAAAAATAAATAAAAAATACAGACAAACAAACACACTGAATGAAATCGTGACGATGCAGATAAATAAATCCGACTTTGGGAAAGCTGATTCCCTGACAAACTTGTGTCCCTGTTTTGAGATTTGGAATAGGAAACGGGAAAGTGGTGGTGGTGGTGTAGCGTGTCGTTCTCTAAGTAATAAAGATTTAGAATAAAAAAAATTTGTCAAATTGATCTGGAAGAAATGACGCAACTTGTTTCTTGCAAGATTTTTTCTCTCGTGATTTTTTGGCTGTATATTTCTCCCCGTTTTTTCTTTAAAAGGCCACACTTTCCCGTCGACAGAGAAAGATAATAATAAGGAGAGGAAGAGAATAAGTATGACAGTTGCTTTCTCCTGAGGCAAAGTTAGAATACAAGACTATAGACCTATATACAAAATGTATATGAGTATTTTTTTGCAATAACATTAAACTAGAGAAAAATTTTCGGGGAAACTGTAGATTGTAAGGGAAACCAAGCGGAAAACTTTTTGGCCACAAAAATTTTCCTTAGGGGGTGTATATACGCAACAGTATATAATTTTTATGAAAAATAATATAAAGGGCTACTATCATCTTCGTCACAACTTTTTGTTTAACAAATAATACAGCTACTGGTACAACAAAGAGCTGTATGCAAAAAAATTGGGAAATTGGCGATTTCTTTTAAGTGGAGGAGGACGGCGACATTTTACTCCTTTCGAACGTCATCTGCATCATGTATTGAGTATGTCCATAAGATTATAATTTCACTTGGGTATGTTGCGTAGACATGTTTACGATTAGTAGACCAACTTGTAAAATCCCATTTCCACGAAAAGTTGGAAACGTTAAGCTGTACATATACATATTGCTGTTGATTATGTTGCGGTTTTTTTTCCGGATGAATTTGCTATAATAATGTGTGGAGCGTGGGCAGCAGTTACTTATAAAACATAACAGTTATATTGTTTGTCGTTGGTAGACACATTGTCTCTTTTTTCTTGTATTTTCTTCCGCGATGGACGCTAATAATCCAGCGAAGCCACATAAGTAGTAAAAGTACCATGAAATAATTGCATAAAACGAACAACAGCTTTGAGAGAAAATGAGGATGCTAATAATACCACTTTGTTTTCTATATTTATTTCAGAACGGTTCCTATTTCTTGTTCCAAAAATACTCACATATGAACCTTTACCATATATTTTTCCCAGAACTAGTGTCATTTGTAAAAAAGAAGGATGGGATAGGTTTCTAGCCAAAGTCGAGAATATTTTATACGTATTAAGGCTAACTTGCGTAGTTACTTAACTTGTACACGTTTTTTTTGGTCTCTTTGCTTTCTCCATTGTCATTAGCGTTTAGTCGTAAGTCGTGTGTGCGAGTGTGTATGCCCCATATATTATTCAGATATGTACAATGGAATGAAATAAGTAGAGTCATGAAAAATATATTTTACTTAATTTTTTATTCTCTGTACATATAGAGAGGGTAAAAGTGAGGATTGAATTTTCTAGGATGTATGTATTTACAAGGGAAACTATTCTTGTGACGACTCAAAGTCTCGTGGTGGCTTTGGTAACAGTTTTCGCTTTAGGTTTTCACTCTTCATGTTCGTGTGTCTTTGTTTGAGTGAAAGAAAAGTAGAGAGAGATTTTTCTCTTTTCCCCTTCTAATCTCAGCAATGAACAAGAAAAGTGGTGAAAGAAATAAGACTAATTTCGTGTTGTTATTTATTTCGGTAGCAATCACCAGAACAAGTTTTTACTGGCGGCGGAATGTATTATGGATAGTCAATAAAATTAAGAAATATATATATGGTGTGTTTTAAGAAGCATAGATATTTATTGACTTATTTGGGGAAATGTTCAACCGCTGTTATTATTGCACCGGAAAAAGTGGTTGTAAACAAGGTTGGTAATTTAAGAGAAACTTTCTCTCCATTGCAGTTGCACAATGAGAGAAATGATTAGAGTGGCGCCATGCTTACAGGTTGTACAGACGCCGAAAATATATGTGAAGTTGCTAACGCTACAGGTATTCAATATAGATATTCTCCACACATCCGACCACATTTAGCTTTTTGACATTTGAACAAACAGGGAATCATATACACAAATGTGTGTGCAAACTTGCAATGAAAGTTAATGAAAGTAACACAAAGTCGTAAAGGATGGTTATAACCTCGTATTACTGTGGAATCGGATGACTTTTCCGTTTTCATATCCTGTTTTCTCATTAACAACGTCAACATTGAAAATGGTTATAGAGGTTATTTAACTTGAGTGCATATATAACAGTCTTCATCATTTCCACTAAATTACATCAATATTTTCAATATTCATCCAAAAGTCTACCCAAAAAATGCCCTTGGTATTTTCCTCTCTACAAATGTTCGCACGAATGGATTTAAGGTTTTCGTACGAAAATCACTGTGAAAACGATATACCCATGATTAAACCCATACAATCTATTATGTCATCATTAAACTGTGGCAGAATTGCAAAAGAGAATCTCCTTCCACATTATCATTAGGGATTAAGACGTAATCAGCCAATGTGTCTAGCAAAAAATATCTCTCTCTCTCTCCACCACAACCCCTGCATCGTGACTAAAAAAATGCTTAAATTACTAACAACTGTCATGAAACCTACTACTTATCAGAAAATAAGAGTCTAGCAATTGTAAGGATATACCTGTCATGTCATCCCATCAGCGTCATCAACGTCTTTGGAAAGCAATCAAGGAGAAAAGTATATACCCTGTGTGGTGAATGTACTAATGAACGAACCGAGTAAAATAAACTTTGGTCTTTCATTTCCCTTCCTTGACATCCATTTTTTCTCATCATCAGTTTCCTCCCAGAGTGGCATCCAATAACATGATATTTATCTTGACTGACGACAACGACATGCACACGGGTGGAAAAAAGTGTGTGTATATTTACATGTCCCTGGAAGGGAACACGTTTTCTGCATTCATAAACGGTCAAAGAGCACTAACAACCAGTGTCATCACAAACAGGGCATATATTTTGTGAGTTCCCGCAGAGGATTGAAATCCACACTGGCTGAGTGAGCAATATAAAGAGAGGGCAAAAAGCTTCAGTTGACAGGATGGTAAAACTCTGAAGAAAATGTGGAGAAATGGTGGTTGAAGATGCGATGATGACGTTAGCGTTTCTCTGGAAACAAAAAAATCAGAATGCCCTGGTGATATCTTCTCTGCAAAGATGAGTCGATCCAAAAGTTAGAGTTTCTTGGAATGCTTCTTTTTTTGGATTCTCTGCGGATAACCACATTAAATACTAGAGAAGGAGGGAAAAAAAATTATGATGATAGCAGTTTTATTTTAGATCAAATCTGGGCTCATCATCTGCACTGGGGCATTTTGATACAGAGCTCACGTTAGTAGAACCTGGGATGCCCGACAAAAAGATGCCACCTTTCTTTGTGTGTTTTTTTATTTCTTCTTTTCTTCTTCCTTCACGTGTGTATGTATATACATTACAATACTCTCAATTTCACGGAACAAGTTCTAAGCCGTTGTAAAAATGGTTCCTCTTGTTACAACAGCAGCAGTAGCATTAGCGTGTCTTCCACCCACACAAAGTTAAATTTGGCTTGAATTATACCGGAACTGTGAATGTAAGCGTTAAGCTGGAGTGCACTCGCATGTGACATTATGGGACAGCAGGAACACTTTTTTATGCGCCTTTCTTGTTTGAGAAACTGGAAAGCGCTTTTCATATTTTTTTTTTGGGTCCCGTTGGCTTCCAACTTAAATACGTATTATTATTATTACTACTGCTTATTGCTATTCTCTGAATTTTTTACATAAAAAACATTTTTTCTCGAGAAGCGCCACCCACACCAAAATAAAAATTGTGCCATCCGAAAAATATAATATGATGGGTACACTGAGTCATCCGATACGTTTCCATCCGCTTTTACTTGTTCAACTATAAAAACATCCTTTCTGTTTGATCGTTCCTTTCTCTAAATCCATATTACATGTTATACAACATAACATGTTATACAACCTACCATTAGCGAAAGAGCGCACACGGTGGTTTTGATTGTGATGTTGATCATGTCATTTTTTTCTCTCCACTTTCTCCAGATTATATAGCAGATGTGAACAACTTGGAGGACAAAGGTAGTAAAGCTTTCAGATCTCATTCAGGTTGGATTGGTTTTTTTAAAAAAAAGGGTGTCAGAGAAGGAAAAAATTTTGTTACATGTAACATGTTACACACACATTATTATTTTTTACTTTGTTAGTTGATGATGAGCTTTGAAACTATAAAGTCATTATTTTATGTTTCCCATTTCCAATGAAAAAAAAGATGGTGGACGCACAGAGAGATGAGTTGGGTGGGAACAAAGGTATTCGTAGGGAAAATGGAATGGGGTGGAAAATTTTTATGCCAGTTGCCAAAAGTACTAAAATGTTTACAAGGAAATACGTTGACTAAGGAAGAAAGGATGACAACCAACTATAAAAAAATAGGTACACATATCGTCCAAGTGGAAAGTGTCATCCAGCTTTTCTCCTTTTTTTGTTCATCATCCCATCTCCTCATAACAACAGAAACATGAGAGAACTTGTTGTGTGTAAGGTTTTAACAAGTATATATAATCGTGTAAAGTTAACCGAGCGTATTTAAAAAACATGTATGTACATACATACCTACACGGATGAAAGAAACTCAATATAATATATTATTATTATTACTATTATTATTAAAAATCCCTACCTTACCCACTTGTTTGGCTCACCCCCGGACCTTTTACAAAAAATGATGATGATGTGGTCGGCCTGAATAACTTTTTTCAGTATCAAATGCCAATCTACCATAAAATAGTGAAAAAAAAGGATCAGGGCGGTGGTAGCAAAGGTCGATGTAGAAAAAAAATTCCCTTATTTTTTATAGGTGAGCAGATGCATAAACAGTTCATGGAAAAAAGGGTACATGGTTAAATAAAGTCAAAGGGCGGATATTAACCGCGGTTGAGTGAAGAACTACATTAAATGGTTATATTGGCCAGAGTCTCTGTACTTGTAACAAAGGTTATAAAATAAAATGTTGTTTTCCCTTGTAATATACAGCTTTGGTTGACATGACACTTGGAGAGTGTGACCAGCAAGGCGCTATGTATTCTTAGTCACGGTCCATTGATGACTTTCACTTACATGAATCGGGCTTCAAAAAATGCCTCTTGTTGTTGTTGGGATTGGCATGGCAGGATATAATAAGGATGTTATACGGCAGCGAAGCATGTGACATCAGATTTCTTCCCCAAGACTGAGCTCCTTTTTCAGCTTTTGGTCTCTTCTTCTCTCTTTCTCTCTCATGGCTCATGTGACAATATAGTTTCAGGATTCCGAGCAGTTATAAAGCTCTCCTGGTTTTAAAATGTCAAATGTCAGTCATGCGGGCCGCAGGGAGGGAGTATAAAAAGAGGTCTATATTGAATACTTATTGAAATACAGTGAGTCGTGGGAAGGGAATTGGATGATAAGAATCTTGTCTCTCTAACAAGTTGCCATTTTGAGTATTTAACGTGGCATTGATAAAATAATAATATTCCAATTTATTGCCATCACACGAAGCCCGCATTATAATGTATATTTGCGGAGGAAGAAGATTGCAATTGTAAATAGCAAACTTGGCGTGCTTTCTCTCTCTTGGTTTGCCCATCTGCTCACTTGTGTTAAAGCTTAAGAGTTTAAATGGACAAGTGGAAATGGACGGATTTTCATGCAAAATCAGTGATACTTTCACAGTATTTACGTTTGATCCCACACTCTCTCTTTCTGTGTGTGTGACCAATTCAATCAAACCCACGGTTTCTTGATAACTCTGTAATCAGATTGCTTATTCAAGATAGATAGAGAGGCTGCCAAATTTTTTCAAACGAGTGAGCTTGCTTTTCCAGGAAATGTCAGTGATGATGATAATGCATTGTTATCAAAGCTGAGGCAAGCCAATAATAAGATAAGAGGACGGAAATCGACAGGTGAAAAGGAATGCTTCACTGGTCACGTTACATTTCCAGAAAATAATTGCTCCTTAATGAAATTTTCTAGTAATTATTCCCAACAGCCCATAATAAAGTGTCTCATAGTAAAAAGGAATGAAATTAATGTCACCCAGAGTACATGTGTGTGTGGGAGGCATCAAGTTGTACGTGTGGAATTGCCGTTTGTCCGCTTCCGCAGCTTACCACAAACTTGCTAACTACATCCCATTTTCGCTTAACAACTACTCTCTCTCTCTCTCTTTCTATCCTATCGCATTAAGTGGCAGATTTATCTATTTGAGCAGCAAACCAACTTTGTACAAGGATTCTCTGGAAGCATCAAATATGCCGTAATGGCTATAAGTTTTTGGCTAGTTTGGTATGCACATTTATTACTCAACAGCAGCAGTAGATATTACATGAGAACCGACCCAACTATTTTTTCCAGTGAATGTAACGAATCAGCCGCAAAATTAATCCAGTGATATGGCCACTACCCATCCTTTTCTCTTTTAATTCCAATGCACACATTTCATTAACAATGCTCAGCTATATGCGTTTTATGTAATCCACGTATACAATGACACATCTCCAAGCTTATCAACAGTAGCCACAAAAAATATATCGGGACAAGATGACTTTCACGCTTGCTTTGTTACAAATGGGGATGCATGAGTTTCAGGTACTTTTCCTTCATTACTGAAAACAGAATTCGGGAGTTTGTAAGCAGTTGAGTCACAGAAATATTTTTTGGGTGATAGCTTTCTTGCTCAACATCATCATCTCAACTTTCCATTCTTTTTTTTTGCCACCCACAAACAAACTTAATAATGGTCTCTCTGGTTCCAAAAATAAGTTATATTGGAAAGTGTCCATATGAATATATGGAAAATAAGAGAATATAATATACAGTTGAATTCTAATCCGCCCCCGCAATTATATGGCCGGATCTCTTTATTGCAAAATCATTTATTGTTACATTTCTTAGAATCTATTATCCTTTTGTACATTATCAAGTAATGTAATGTGTGTGTATTATCGAATATTATTATTATTATGATTGTGTACACACATGGTTTAACTTTGAACTCTATCAGCATCCCACTGGTGGTAAGTATTTCTGTTGTATCTTTCCATTCTTCTCATCATCCGGATCATTTCATCTCCTTTCCTTTTTTGCTTTCTTCCAAGTGGCATTGTTAGCCGTCCAAAAAAATGTTGTCTCTTTCACATTTTTTCTCCTACGTCACATAAGGGTGCTGCTTTCCCCACATTTATATGAGTAGAAGTAATAAAAATGTCAAATATGGAGATGCTCCAAAAGAAGAAATATATTTTCTGGTTGGTAAAATGGGTGGTTGCCAAAAAATGACTAAATTTACGTGACACATTACAAGTGAGTTGTTCCGAGCAGGTTTCCACAATGGAAATACAAGGTTTTTAGATAATTTTTAAAGAAGTACAAGTAGAAAAATGCAGTGTATGTTCAAAAGTTGTTACGCATTTTTTTAAAGGTAACGTCATTCCAACTACACATATTACTATTTTCACAAAACCTGATGAAACCAGAGGTTCCAATTGAATGAAGACATTTTCTTTTGTAATCTTTCTCTCCTGTCGCTTGTGAAATTCAATAATGTACACATATTTTTTTCCATTCTACTCAAGGGCATAATGATGGGCTCTGGTGACTGGTATGTATTAGTACATATTATTATCATCTCAGGTAAAAATGAAATTATTTTCATAGAAAAAAATATGTAATAGTGGGTAGTAATACTACTGCTTCAGTTCAGTGGAATTTTTTATAAGCTAGTTATTACGACAGCAAAGATTTTCTTACAAAACACGTGTAAAAAAAACTTTAATATGTTCAACCTAGTTCTTATACTGTCTCGAAATTTTTGCTTTCAAACGCCCCATTTCATAGTTCACCTTCACCTTTTTCCTTTTAGACTTGCTGCTTGATTTCCTTGTAAAATTTTTTTGACGAAGCGGAAAAAATCTGATGCTAAATAGCTAATAATTCGTATTCTCGTGGACTAGCCAAGAAGAAAAACAGAATAATGTACTCATTCCCCTCATCTTACATTCCTTAAAGGAATAAAGGCCCACTTTTTCATTCCATTCAAGTATGATGATTGAATGCATTCTTTAAAAAAAACCCATTGCATATAAATTTTATATGATTGGATATGGAAACCAGAGAGAAAGCTCAGAGGTGAAAGTAAAGTACTGATGGAAAACCAATAGGTTTTATGCAATGACGTAAACATTTTGTGCTATCAGACAAGCCACTTGAGAGGGGTACCCACATCAAATCTCCTTAGCTTCCAATTCTTGACGTAAGGCATACTTTTACGTTAAAAAAACCAAGTTTTGTGCAAAAAGTTTGGTGTGGATGAAGAACAGATCCCTTGATGTCTGTATAACAGGGTAATTGATGCTTACAAAAATTAGAAGAAAAAAATACGTATAATGAAGAGAGTGAATCAAAAGTTGCAAAAAAATGGCGTGTGATTGTTGATTGCGATATATGAATTTTGTTTGCGGGTGAGTTATGAATAGTAATAATGATGAATTGCATAACAGCTCACATAAATTTGGTAATATGATGCCATGAGGCGATCGATGCATGTAATCAATGTGAAACTTATGCTTCCCACGTGGGTGTGAAATGCGAGAAAAAAACATGGAATAAATAAAATGGAGAAAGAAATCACTCAAAACGAATACTGCACTTGAACAGATTTTTTATACATGTATTCAAGAGCCAATCATGATGACTAAAATAATACAATATATATAATTAACAATTACAATAACGATCATATATAATAATAATAACTCACACTCATTAATATTTCAGATTGTACTTAATAATATATATATTTGTTACGTTATGTACATCAAATAACGGTAAATATTTTAATGGTTTACACATTTTTTATATAATATTATACTTTTTATCTAGCTATTTTAATAAGAATATTTTTTGTAATATTGATATCCACATTTTTGCTTTTTGATAATACTCATCATTTACACTTTTGTCCACCCTTCATGTATCCCTCCATTCACGCCAACAGGTATGTAGATTGAATAAAAATTATAATAATAATAATAATCCATAATACTGTTTTCTGTTTCCTTGTAACCAGTTTTTAGTCAAAAATTTGTTCATGCAGGTAATTACATTTTTTGATAATACTCATCATAATAATAAATATGTATTCATTTTATTTTTCTCGTGTTATTTTTTCCCTCGGAATTTTTTTCAAAATATACTATAGTTAATAATATAATCCATTATTCCCGTATAATTTTTTGTTAAATATGTATTTCTTTTTTAGCACCCCATTTACACAAAATCACTCGGTATCATGAATAAAATAAACCAAAAAACGAATATCATTTCTTAGTATTTTGCAATTTCTTAAAAAATTGTACAATCTTTTTTTGAAAAAATCTATAGACAAATTACACCAAAACAATTTTTTACTATTTTACGACTCATATTTTGTTTTTCTGGAACATCTCAGCTACTTCGGTTTTCGTCACAAATTTTTTGGAACACCCCTCGTATATTATATATAAGAATTTTTTTTGTAAACTTACCTCGTATCCTCGTTACTCTATTAAACATTCATTTTTTAAAAACATGTTTTGTATAGGAACATCCTTACATATAATATTTACAGTACCCACAACATGGAATTTAACAACCTTTATTCTCTCCTCAAGTCTTTGGCCTAATAATATTTTTTTTCTCTCTGGAAAAAAAAAGGAAAACTCTCTTTGTTTCTCATGAAACCAGCATCTTGAAGCACACACAACTCTCTGTTCAGTAAAGATAGCAGCGCGATTCAATCTTATAACAACAGCAGTGGTTGGGAAAGCAAAAAAGAAAGTGATGACGAGATAATGTGTGGAGAGATTTTTCTCTGAAAAAAACATGTTTTCTAAACTGTGGGAAAATGGGATAAGACAAGTGATCTCTCGTCGCTTGAGTAGTTTGGAATTTAGGGATAAAAAAAAGCGGCGAGTTACGTGTCGCCTTGATTTTTTTTCTTCGTCTTTTTTCCGATCATTAGGTTAAATGCCATTTTGCTTTGGAAAAAATCACTGTCTAGTGTCTACCCGCTTGAGCTACTACTAAAACAACAAGTAAAAATGGAAATCCTTTTCAAACTGCCTGGTGAAATGTATCCTATTGTTTGAATGATTGGAGAGAAAAACAAGTTATCCATCATCCAAATAGCTTGTAGCGATAAAATTGAAAGGTAAGTAAATAGTAGACAGAGAAGAGCTCTTGTTTTTTTGCCCTATTTCCCACAAACAATTTCCGTATGTTTGCTTTTTTTTACACATTTCACCTTTTCCTCTGGATGGTCACAACAGAAACCTGGGTTTTTTCACTTTCCCCCGGACATATTTCATTTTCCCTTTCAATTTCCCACACAAGAAGCAAAAAACTGCTATTTGGACTTCCAACTGATTTTGGATACATTTCTTTTAAAATGGCAAGGGTTAAATTTTGTGGTCAGGCAAGCCATATAAAACAGGAAGCTTTTCGATATTATGATTATTTTTTGTTAGTTCAGTCATCTTTTAAAAAAAATGGATATAAAGGTAAAAAAAAAGACGTTTCATGGAGAAAAGCCAGTAGGAGAAACGGAGAAAATTAAAAAAGCTGATGATGATGACAACGACGATGACAATAAGATGAGAGAGGCAAGTTGAAATGAACTTTTTTTTGCTTTTGTACTATAAGCTTTGCATGTAAAGGGAATTGTGTTGCTATGCCAGTGTAACCTTCGATTAGGTATTCATTATACCATCCTATTGTAGTCGTTTTTTTTCTTCTCTTTCTTGTCGATGTTGAGACTGTGGGGATGTGTAATCAAGAAAAAAATAAAGGGATATCTTTAATAATAAGGAATTGTATGGTCTACACTGTTGTAAGTTGACAAGGAAAATTGAAAATCTATCTGGGCGCTTGCACTCATTCATCATCGGCTGGCAATAAGTTTGACAAGTGAGTGCAAGCTTAAAAAAATCTTAAGAGAATAGATTTCCCAAAATTCCATGGAGGATTAATAGTATCATCCTGATATAAAAAATATATATTTGGGAAGGAATGCGTGGGCGATATCATAGTTTATGTAAACATGACGCACACTTTTATTGATTTTAAGATACTTTCTCTGTTTTAATTTAAAAGACAAAAAGAAAAATCGCATAGAAAAAATTCTTTATTGATGATGACGATGACATTTTTTCGTTGGATATTTACAAGTCAGCAATTTTTTGCTCTTATTAATCAAATGACAAGATATTACTTTGTTTATTTTCTTTTCCCAAAAATATATATATAATTGAATGATTAACCTCTCAACTCCACTTTTTTCTTGACAAGGTTTTTCCCTTGAACGTTTGAATGAAGTAAACAAGAAAGGTGACCTAAAACTTTTATTTTCTTGAACAAATGTTTTCTACTTCTTTTCTGCTCCTCTCTGTACATATTTAGCAGCCATGAAAATAAAAGAGGGTAATCGAATTAAAAGGATGGAACAAGAAAAAAAGAAAACAAGCGATTACGTGTGTCTAGCCACCTACTCGAGTGAAAGTACGTGCTTGAAGACAGTTATTTAGCTGACAAGTTTTTCTTCACAGGGATTTTCGCAAAAAAAGCGACTTGGCCATCATAATAGCTTGTAAGACGATCGCAAAGGTCACGCAGACTTTCATTATTATTGGGCAGTCCTTTTAATTTTCCAAAATACACACATTAACCTGCTACGTGCCTAAAATATATACGCTTTTCTAAATGGACACTAGGATTATTTTATTTTTGCAGGATGTAAGACAATCTGCCCATGTTGTCCTATTATTATTATGACTGTGTGTTCTCTGCACTTTTTTTTATTTTTGGTTTCTTTTCCCCCAAAAAAAACTGCGTTGTGGTTTTTAGTACACACACAGACTTGTACTAGTTGTCCTATAATTGTAAAGTCAATAAGACTGGCATTATTCATAAAATGTTGTTGTTTTGCTGAAACGTCTGTCTTCAGCTTTCACCTCTCATACACGCACGCACGCCTCTCATAATTCTCCGTCGTTCTAGTCATCATCAATTTTAATGAGGGCGAAAAAAAAAATGCTCGAGCTATTATGCCAGGGTGAACTTTAATTAATACGGATATTTTAATAATACAAAGCACAGCAAGAAGGAAAAATTTCCCATTGATTATTATGCACCAACCACCGCTGTATATATTTTTGTAAAAGTTGTTGTAATTCTGTTCTATGAAAAAAAATTAAGATGATTTGAGTATTTTTTTACTTGTTACCTTAGAATTGTTAAGATAGACTTGTTTTTTGTTATGCGTTGTCGTTTCCTTTTTCAACGTTACCTATTATTAAATAATTGTTATCAAATAACCTAGAATAGTAGGTGTGTAGATTGTTATGTCAAGTGTACAACTAACCATTTTTATTATTATTCTTTTATATATATCAGGCAAAATAAAAGCCTATTAGAGTGTTGCAGCATAAATGGTAAACCGACACTATAGATTAAAGTACAATGAATATCTGATTACCGGATACGCACTGAATGACCGACCGACCGACCGACCAATAATTTGTGATTATATATGGTTTGATGTTAAATTAATGGTCACTCAATACGAAACCATATCCTGTGTGTGGTTTGCATCATCAAATAAGGTTGTGGCAAGAAAAAAGGTTATAGGGAATATACTGATGGTGTGTAATTTGAATACTCAGACGGATCGGTAAAAGTTTTTTGCGTGTGTGTAGTTTTTAAAGTATATAATTTCATGCAAAGTAATAACAAGTTTTGCTTTAAAAAACTGGATAGAAATGTAATGTGTATTGTCCAGTGAAAATTTTCAAAGGGGATTGTCAAAAGAACAGGAAATGGCTGGCTAATATTCTCCCGTCCCTTTTGACAATCCCCTTGTGCATCATCAAGTTGATGATAAAGACATTTATTTAAAAAAAAATTAGTACTGTAAGTTAGGTAGGTTTATATTTTTTTATGGTAGGATTACTGTAAAAATGACAATTGTGCAAAGAAACCAACCACATCATTTCATATACCATTCATTATTTTATTATCTCAACTTTGAAGCCCGTTTCTTGGGAAAAAATACAGAGAAGGTTTTGTAGATTGGCGTCATCATCATCCTTTCTACGCACCTATGGGGACTAACTTAAAATTAAATGCAATTTACGTCCTCTTTAAAAATGCAAATGTATAACTGCCGAGGGAAATCTAAATGTCGTATATAATTTGCACAGAAGGATTCCATTACATTGTAAAGAGAAATAATAAAAACTTTCAAGTTTTGCTTGGTTTAGGGGCAACTTGAGAATCGTCTACTTTTGTGCGATGTTATTTTTCCCTTTTCAGCTCAGTAGGATGACACCACTGGGCATTTGAAAGAAAACGCGTGTAGTCTTATAATTTGAAGATAATTATTTTCTAAAACCTTCCACGAAACAAACCAACCGAGTTTGTTGATTTGGTAAAATAAAAGGCGCATACAGATTTCTCCGAGTTTTCTCTTGTTTGCTTTCATTCATCCGTGGAATTCAATACTTTTGTTGGTTTCGTCCATCGACTTCGTTTTTTTCCATAAATTGCTTCAAAAATTGAGAGAATCGTGTGTGTCGAAATGAAATGACGCAATTACCCCCATTTGTTCAGCTAACTGTCTATTAAACTAATCTGGCATGTAGGCTTACAGTAAGTACTTCACACTCCAATCTTTTTTGCCTTGACTTGACATACCTGGTCTCTTTTCACTCTTCTCTCTCGTCCGATGACTTTCCAAAATGCCAAAATGGTAGATTAGACTCTTAGCTTCAAGTTAGCACACTATTCATGTAACTGTATCAACTAGTAGAAAATTTTTTTATAGATTGTGTGGAAATAACGGAAAAAGAAAGTTAGCGGAAGAAATAGTTTTGGACTAAACTTTCCCCCGAAATAAAATGTGTACAGCTCAAAGGGGAAAGCAAGAAAAGTAAAGTAAAACTTACTTGAAGAATATTTTGAAACAACCGGAGAGAGAAAGCTAGTTGTTATTATAGTTATTATTATTATTATTACAGATAAAATGTTAAGATTTTTTTTATAGCACTGTAGAAGATTTATATACTTGCCAATACATAATCTCTCTTTCTCTGGCATGATTTTCTCGGCTGGATTTACACGAAAAACGGTAAAGAAAATGGGAGGATAAATGTCAAAAGGAATGAGTATGTGTTTTGTATCACAAGACGTACAAAAATCCCCTTTATTTTTAGGTGAAAGTAGGAGAAAGTGTAAGTAAAAATCAACTTTTTTTTCTTGTGCTTGTTTCCAAGAAGGGGAAAAAATCTGTTACTCGGGTACTTAGTAACATTTAACAAGTGACAAGTAAAAATATTTTTGTAAGCCAAACTAAACTGAGATTGTACTGACGTAATCTTCCTTCGAAATAAAAAAAAACTTACTATTTTTCGTTCTACTTTCTCTCCTGACGTACGTACACAGCTCATTGGTGTTCGTTTAAACAGGATTTAATGAACAGGGTTTTCTTCGTCATATCTATTTTATTTATTTATGCATGGCATTCTCATGATGTGATTGACAACATTGCACAATTTTAAGTGAAAGTTGTTGTTGCAGTTTACTTTCTCCTTCCAAAGGAAGAGAGCTTGATTTTTGGTATAAAATAATCAAAAAATAAAAGTCTGAGATGGTCTGATAAACATTTTCTTTTTGCATGATGCAAACTTTAATAAGTTATTTTTTTTATATCTTTGAAAAGGACATATATATATTTTTTGAGAACATCACTGTACCATTCATATGTGTCGGGTTTTAAAATTTTTTATAGGCCTAATCTAGCTAAACAATCTAACTACATAAAATTTTCTTTTTTAGCAAGTTAAGTCGTATTATAATATTATAGTTTAAATATACTCTATTAAATATATATATGTTTAGAATATCACTAAAATTTCACATGACATTCATCACAAAACAAGGAATGACGAAACTAAAAAGAAAGAAAGGAACGATTTTTTAAATATAAAATTTTGCACTTGTTGCAAGCAAGCTTGTTTTTTTAAGACTTTTGTTCTTCTCCTTGGGCTACTACAACAACAACAAGAGCTACAAAATCACATTTTTTCATTCTAATAATAATATATTATATCACACCATCCTTGAAATTTACCCACATTTAAGTTCATATTATTATTTTATACAGACATTTAATTAACTCTAATCATTAAGTATTAATGTTCACATGCAGACAAAAAAACATAAAATCATTATATTAATTTAATCTGAATGCCAACAAAAATTTTTTTAAGAAAAACAATTGGCAAGATATTTCGTTTCAACAATTTAGTTCCACTTTCTCTGATACCCATTTGGAGTACCAAGTTGTAGTAGTGTCCTTCATTATTTTTATTAAACATATCTATAAAAAATCAATTATTATTTCTTATGCTTTTTTAATTAACTCACATAAAATTAAAATTATAAAGATTTAGCAATCAGACAAACGTACATAGAGAAAGCGAAATAGTACAGCAGCATATATATTTTTTATATTTTTTATGCACCTCGTTTCAATCTTTTTTTATGTTTCAATCTGTTTTTTTTTTCTTTATGTAACTTTATTTTACTTGTTTCGTCACATAATTTTTTGGTGCAGAGAGATGTTAGATTTGTGACAAGAAAAAATCTAAGTTGGATTGACTGACTTGTTACATAAACCTTGTTTTAGCGCTTTCTTGTATCTTGCGATATTGTAGAGAGAGATTGCCAATATTTTACCAAAAAATTGTGTGGTAAAAATTTCTTTTTGCTGTATTGTTTATTGATGTAAAATTGATGACATAATTTGATAGGCAATCATCTTATTATTTTTTTGCTTGTTATTCCACGAAAGATTTTTTTTGTGGATGTGGAAGTTTATATATATTTTTTATCGACTCGTAAAAATGAAAACAGATGTATTAAAAATTGTTTTAGTAAAATGATGATGTAAGTTATAGAGAGAATATTATAGGATGCCTTTAGATATTTTGATTTATTTATTAGTACATCTTGGGAAGGATTCTTCTGACCTTATTTTTTTGGCGAAAGGGAAGTCATCTAAAATACACACACACACACTCTCTCTGTCTGTCTGTCTATGTACCAACTTATGGGAAGAACGAATTATGTAGACGGTTGAAAAAGGAAAAAAATAAAAATGAAGCCATGATCATGGCGGAATATAGTAGAGTAGTTGTAGAGTAGAGTCATCATCCTATTAAGTTTTTGTTTTTTTTGAGATTCCTTGATGTCGCTGGAATTTTTTTTTTGTTGGAAATACATGTATAAACATCAATGCTGTGAGAAATGCAGTAGAGATTTGTAGAGAAAGTGATCATTTTTTTTTGGGACAATATAAACAGGGTTGATATTTTCTTGTCTGGAGAAAGTATTTTTTTTGTTCATCTGTGAGATAGCTGATTCCGGTTGACTGAATAATATTTTTTTTTTGGATGACGATGATTTATTTTAAAGAGATTTATATAATTTTGTTGATGGACCAAGGGTAGAAATTTTTTTTGTGGGTGGTTGTTAGAGAAAAGGTGGTTTGGTTTTTTTTGATGAGGTGAGCGAGTGATATAATTTATCCCCATTTCTGGAAGATCCCCATCCGCTGGCACTGACAGTTGGTACCCCAAAGATTGCACCGACAAGCTCCACCAGAGCAGCAGTCATCAGGTCGATGATCACAGCGTCCACCCCGACGGATGCAAGACCGCCTGTAAAGATAAATCACAGAAGAGCGTCTAAACAGAAAATTAGAAGTGGCCAACATTCCATTGTCCCCCTCTGGCCTTACTACATTACACACACATTCAGAAAGTACATTTATTTTCTACCCGTTTTGAGGTGACTAATTTGAAGAAAAAAACACGACACGACATTTTACTTCCAGGGGAAAGGAGAAAATATGAAAGTGGGAAAAATGTCACATAAAAAAGTGTAGTATCCATTATTAGGAGAAGGAGGGTGGGCGGTACGGTAAAAAAAAACACAGATATATGTAATGTCGTGCATGTGTGTACTCAACAAGGTAGTCTGGAGAAGAAAAATAATAATAATAATAGCGTTTTTTTAGTTGTCAGGCTCCTCGCGTTCTTATTGTGTAAATAAACACGAGTTTAGTATAGTAGTACTGGTTTAGTTTCAAAACAAACTGCATTGTTCAGATGTCACGTCAAGTTGACACGCCAGAGAACCTAGCACCACAACAAACGAAAATGAGAGTGGTAGACGAGGGAAAAAAGAATTTATGGCCATTATGTTGACAGCCAAGGACAAGCGTTAAATGTGACTACTCTGCGTCATCATCATTGTGTGGTCATGTAACTACTGTCGCTATCGTAATAGTTGATAATAAACACGCAGTAACTAGACCTTGATCATCATCATTAAGGATACATGGAGGGTAAATGGGGTGAAATGCGCACAATAAAAATGAGTGCTACTTCGTCCACAAAAAATTTTCCGTGATTAATAAAAAGGGATGCTAAATATTCGTCAGCCCATATGTATGCGTGGGAGTAAAGGTTGAAGATGTTTATGGCTATAATTTATGAACGGTTTTCAACCGATGAACGTTGAACTCCCTTTGCGTATAAAAAAATTCATTGACATTAATAATAACCAAACGAGAGCTTAACTACCAACCAGATTAGTAGTAAGAACCCAACACGGTCGTATATTTACTCACAAAAGCAATGAGTTATTTATGTGTGGATATCAACAAGATTTAAAAAAAAAATTATTAATAGCCTTTTTACATGAAAGTGAAAAGAGAGTAAATCCCATCTTTTTTGAGCAGGTCTCGAGACTCGAGAATCTTTTTTTCCAAGGCAAGTCCTTGGTTTTATTGCCAGAGGCTACTCGCTGCTTGTCACAGGCTCATTATTTCGCAAGTTGTCCTATCCTCCATAAACCGTGTTCCTTACCTAACTATAATGGACCGTGTATATAATTTATCATCTAGATATTTATAAAACATGCTAATAGATTATTATAAGTTTTTTATACCTAGAAAATATAAATACTAAACACTTTTATTATTATCATTTTCCCTTTCGTTACGCAACGGAGAAAAAAAATTGTCATAAAAATAGACACGGGAACAAAAAAAAGACCGTTTTTTAGTATGAGTGCGTGCATGGGTAATGAGTAAAGATGATGGCTACATCTTATATATTTTTTTCTGCTTTCCCTTTTTTACCCGATGTCAAGGTAATAATAATAATAATAATAATTCGGTTGATGACAGCCGTCTTAAAAGACCACAGAAGCGTATATGTGCGTGTGTGTACTTTTCTCTACAAACAACACCGTTAATCCATTGAAGGGTCCAAAAAAACAGACACAGGGCTACTTTCTCCTTTTCTCTATCCTCCCACGTAAAACTTTGGTGACGTTACCTAAAAAAAAACTTTTCTCTTATTCATATGCAGCAAGCAGTCTCATCTCATGTTATGAGTTAGAGAGTGCCTAATAAATGCAAGATTTCTAAATCCTGTCATCCTGCAAACGTTTGATCTTTTCACCCCCTTTCTCTACTTTCTCTACTTTCTCCACTTTCTCCAGAGCTACTATACTTATTAGAGAGAGAGAAAGCAGCCTACTTTGTAGAGAATCAAAACAACCATATGTAACCTATTATGCATAAAAGAGAGAGATTTTTTTTTCATTTTCTTGTTTTTAAAAGAAGCCTTGCATGTGCTTTCTCTTTCCCTTGTCATAATACATTTATGCATTTTGAAAGAAAAAAATGGATGTATGAAGCCTGTGTAAAAGAAGTAAAACGGGGAGAAAAAAAGGATGATGCTCCTGTATAAATAAATTGGTGCTTGCCTTACTGACGCGTGTACATTTTACTTAAAATGAGTTGATGGAGTGTAAGGTAAAGAGATTAAATCTAATGTCTTGCCATTTTTTCTTCCTTTAAAGGAGTGAAATGAAGGTGGCCTTTCCCTTCATCTTTCTTCTTTTTTCTCTTTTCCGACACATGCCTTGGGGAAAACAACTCACCATCCAAAAAAGTCGGAACTCTGTCTCATGATGAACCATACTTACTTTTAACTTGCGACTACAAGATACTGCCACCAACCATTATTATTATTGCAAGTTGGTTTTATGCAGAAATGGAAAGTTGTATGGCTGCTGCTGCTTCTTATCTTCTTCTTTATTTAAAATACTCCAGTCCAGTCATAATATAACGTGGTGATCATTAGACATAAAAAAAATTTGTTTTTGTAAGGTTTCACTCTTTTTTGTCCATGAACTTATTCTACTTGCACAATATTAGCTCGTCTTCTTCTTATATTTTGCTTACTCCTAATTTCCCCGTGGATTCTTTTGTTGTGCGAAAAAGATGGACAGCTACAGGCTTTTTTTAATACTTTGGAGATCTGGCAACTTTTTGTTGTGCTCTTGAACTCTCTTACAGTTTGTGTATTCTTTAAGCCAACACGTTATCTAGAATCTTTGCCCAAGCTGTTGCTTCCTCGCCGCCCTTTTTTTCCCATTACTCAATTTTCTTTTCATTAATTCACTCCGCCGTGTAGATCCTTACTCTGGCTGAGTTGTAACATTTTTATGCATTTTTTTTATCTACTGAATCGCTAATCAACCTCAAATTTCTTGTGTCGGGCATCCTGACATGAGAGATATGTCCACAAGGCATAAATACAAGTCTAATGAAGTTGATGTCATAAAAAAAAGTTTACTTCAAAAATTTTTAGTCACCCTTTCAGCCATGCCAACACACACACATCCATAATAATAATTATGTCCTTGGTCCTTTACCACCCAAGTTATCTTATTGCGTCTGGGATATTAATAAAAATGGGTTGGACAAGCTACTGGAAAATAATTTGTGGTTTCTTTGACGCCTGTTATCCTCCTACATTCTCTCTATTCATTAGAAAGAAAAGACTGCTCCTGTTATGCAGTTGCTTTCACTGAAGAAAAAAAACAACAGCTTCCACATTCCTTCTCTTACACGTCCTTCGTTTGACGAAGACTGATGACCGAGAGAGAGAGACTATGAAAATTATTAGAGAAGGAAAGGGTTGTTCCTCGGTGGAATAAGCAGACATAATAATAACTAGTATGGCCGCCACCGTTTTTGTGAATGATTTTCCCTTCAAACATGATTTACATCATTTGAGAACCGCCTTTTCGTAACTGCAATAAATGGAGAAACTGCGGTCTATTTTCATGAATTACGTCACCCATATACTCTGTGTGAGGAACATAGCTTATTATTGTCATCTCGCTAAAACTCGTTGGACAAAAGGAACTCTACACAGGAAAAACACGGTAGTGACATAACAGCACTCAAAAATGATTGTTTTATTCCAGAAAATACCCTTTGACGTAGCTAATATGATACGACTCTCATTCACAATGAGTTAAACGTCACAAGTTCATATAAGATTGGATAACCACCACCAGAAGAAGAAAAGGACAATCCACAAGTTGTCCATTTTCTCTTCTACAGGTTGAATTACATAGACGTGTAGGTTGAATGAAGGGAAACAGGCGGTCACGTCACTGGGAATATAGAAAAAAGACGAAGAAGAAGAAAAGAGTGGACCTATCCCATTTTTTTGCCTTTCTTCCCCTATTTATCCCTTTTGTTCACGGTGTTTGGGAAAACACAAAACAACAAATTTTCATCTTGACAGCTAAAGAAAATTGTGGTCCGCTGCTGTCAAAGAAAAAAGGTGACAGGGTTCCAGAAGATTGCGTCCAGCAGATGAACAAAGGTGGAAAAATGAAATAACAAAAAGAAAGCAGATGGTTTTCCTTTTTTCTATTACGCAAGAGAAAAAAAATTACAGACTTCATAGTTTCATCCCTTTCTCTCTCTCTCCAAATCAAAGAGAGAAAAGTGACAAAGAATTATAACAGGCCTACTGTCAAAAACTTTCTCTTTTTTTGATGGTGTAAAAAGAAATTTTTTTTGAAAATAAAAATCATCATCACTTGTGAACTTTGTAAACCATTTTTTTTGTTCATCTGTCAGAAAAAAAAAGAAGAAAGTCATGGATTGAATTTTTTAAAAAAACACAATGTTTCGTCAAGGTTGTAAAATAATCATATTTTCTTCACCGACCAAAAAATAAATGGACAAGTTTAGACAAGAAGAAAGAGGAAAGCTGTTTGAATGTTTCAATATCCAAGAAACACAGATCCCTTTTTATGTACTAGATTCTCTTGCCATTTCAAAGATCTCTTGGTTGTGTCCTGAGTATTCCTCTGTGTCATCATGTTAAGATAGGGATCAGTTGGATGCCCACTTTCACCAAAAAAGGAGGCAGTGCAAGGACGACCGAGAGAGAGAAAAGAGAAAGCTGAACTTTCCCTTTTTACAAAATAAAAGAGAAGAAGAAACGCTTTCATGTTTCATGTTATGAACATAAAGGTAATATTGTAGAAAAAAGGAAGCATTTTCTTGCAAAACAAGTAAGAACATTATAGTTGTATGTATGCACGGTTGGTTGTCCCGTAAACATGAAATGACGAGGAGGACAATTTTGCAAAAAAAAAGAGTTGGTTTCCGTTTTTTTTGTTTCGTTACCGTTTTTACTTGTATATCAAACGACAAAGGAGAGTATTCAGTAAAAAATTGAAGTAAACGCTGGAGGATGGAGGAACATTGAAATAATGTCAGTTTTCTCCATTGGGCTGGTTTGATACGATGGGAAAATAAACTGGAAATGGGATGTGCACACAGAAATGTTGGAAGACGTAGAAAAATGTTCTAATGTCACTATTCTCATTCCAGAACCACACAAACAACAAGGATGACGACAAGGGAAAAAGAAAGCCATTACACAAAAGAAAACCGCCATTGGAAAAAATAGCGTCATGCGGCTTATATGGAAAGAGGTGCTCTGTTTAAAACTCATTTCACCCTCAGATGCACAAAAAACTGGAGAGAGGGAAATGATCATTTTTTTGGCTTTAATCATTGTCAAAAACGATGAAAGGAAACGGGTGATGGGATGAGATTTGGGAAAAAATTTGATGATAATCTCTGTGGAAAGTACTGATTTGATACTAATCTCAACTCTGGCAACAGACAATTTGCTGTTTTCCGCCAGTCTTTTTTTTTATCTGGGCATTGTTACTCGCAAAATTTTTTTTGGAAAGGAAATCCTTTACCCAATCACGTTATCTTTTGGTTGCGGTGTATTACATAAAAAACGGCTGCAAATGAAAGGATGACAGGCTCACAAAGGACAAAAAGGAGTGAAAAGTTGCATAATATTTTTAAACTAGCTTCATTTGACCTTTTTGCATAACGAGTTATGATTGTTGGAATAAAGACAAACGTGCAAGTTTCAAACGACTTGAGAGAATCCTCCCCAAAAAATATATTTCTCTGAGGGGATCAAATGAAGAATCAGCAGAAAACATCAAATACACTGACCTTACATCCTAAAAGGCAGAACCAACTGACAAGATTATTATAACGATGACCATTTCATCTTTACATGAAAATTGTGACAAAGACAGAGAGAAAGCAAAAAAGGAAGGAAATCCAAGACTGGTCCCTAACAAAAGGAATAGCTAAAGGCACAAGAAGCCTTGTGGCAAAAAACGAGAGTAAAATAGCTTGCGTTTTTAGTGGCAATGATGACATGCATGAATGTATGTGTGGTGACGGTGGTGGTGAGTGGTGACGCGAAGTGTAGTAATCCGATAAAACCAACTGTACAAGCCACTCGACACACACACAAAATATAATACTTATTGTTAATATATATGTGTACATACATGTATTTTCTTTAATCTATTATCCGCAATACTATTATTACTCAACTGCCGCTGTTCCTTATTATTATTTTATACACAGCTATTACTTTTGGCACAACCCGGCGAGAGAACAATAGATACCTAATATATATATATATATATATATAGGACGAGTATAAAGTCCAATTTCAAAATAAGTGCATGCTCCACTTTGTTGTTGTACTTTTCATCGAATTAATACCTAACCACTTTCATGTCTGGTGGACAACACACGGCACACACACAATATTAAATGCTCACGTAGAGTGCAGGTTGCGGATTTTCAAGCACACAAATCTGCTCACCGCTCTGCCAGTGTTGCTATCAAAATATAAAAATCAATTAATTAAAATACTCTACAACATCAGGAAAGACTCTAAATTTCTTGGAAGCCTATATAAAACCCTATCATTAATTAATCTATTTGGCTTAGTGGAAGCTGAAAAAATTCAATTTGGGTTCAAAATATTGCCGTCTTAAATCAAATGGTTCAAGTAAATATGACTCATATATGAAATATGTGAACATGAAATTGAAACAACACGATTTCATTTTTGAAAAAAAAAACAAGTAGGAGGAAAAGGTTGACATTTGGCAAAAGTATGACCGTTGTCACTTGTCACAAAACAATACCCTATAAGACTCCTTTCACCCGACACGTTGTTTAGTATTTTGTGGTTGTTGTTGTGTATGCCAATGACAGTTTTTTTTCCAGTAACTGGTCGCACCAGAGAAATAAATATTTGTGTGGACAATCCACAAAATTTTATAAACACGTTCTTTATGAATGTACTTACTTACAATGTAAATCAAGTAACAAGGACATACAAAGAGAAAACGTGTGGAATGGAGAAAGTATGGTAAATTTCCATTACGTTATTACAACCACGATCACGATAAATTTCGCCAAAGTAGTTTCTGTTTGTCTCTGTGTATCTCAACTATTATAAATTGCATGCATGATACCATTGACCATATGAATTTTATCACTTTTTTTTAAACCGCTACCACTACTGCTGCTAAAGTAGTGAGTTCTCTTTCTTTCTCTAGCTTTCTCCATCTTTTCTCTCTCTCTCTCATTCTTATTTTGTTGTGACCCAGCTACTCTCTTACTTTCCAAAGCAAACCTGATAGAAAAGGAGGAAAATCCCTATGAGATCCTAGTGTAATCCTACAATCCAAGTAGAGAACATGTACAGCAAAGCAAGGAAAAAAGTATTAGTGTTGGGAAGGAAAACGGAAAGGGAATACGGTATATAAAGTTGAAGAAAAGGAACAAGTGGAGGAAACACGCTGGTTGGTGATGCTCTGGTGAAAAAAACAAGGAAAAAAAATAAAAGAGAGAAAGGCGGATGAGAGGAGGAGGATGGATGGATGATATTACAATTACCTATACTTCAAATATTGAACCGAGCAACAACAATGACAAGAGTGATGGTGGTTGTTGTGATGTTGATGGAAAATATATATATATAAGAGCTTGCAATCTAGCAACAGATTTTTTTCAGGCCAAAAAAAAGCAAGATAAAAAAAATATGTGGAAGATCGGCTTCAGAAAATTTATGTGGCTACTTTCCCTCTGCTTATGATGTTGTTTCTCCTCCTGCTGAGGAATAAGAGAGCGAGGTACAGTTTGCAATAATAAGTAGGAAGATGACACGCTTGATACTTTGAATTTTCTCTTCTTTTACAATAATGTTCAGTAGGGACAAAGAATGACAATAACGAGTAGGACAACGACAATGAGTGGTAGTAGTAGTAGGAGCAGTAGCGCAGTGACGCATTCTATCTGGAGCTCTCATTTCCCCTCGTCTAATTACCATTCCGATTCCTTATTCAGGCCCATTCTCCCTTTTTGTCCTTGGCGTCATTTTCTCCACTCGTCCTCTTCGTTATCTCTTCCCACTTGTTTGTGTATTCCAAAATGTACACCCATTAAATATCCGGCTAATACCTATATATATCTTCATCTAGAAAATATATTTTTGGCCTCTATACTCCCTACAACAACAAGCAACAATCCTCACCATAAAAAAGGCTATTATTTAGCAAAGGAGATATGCGTAGGTATATTCCACGCGGCATATTGTACATTTTATGTCAAACCTTTCAGAAAATAATATGTACATATTAGGTATAAACGTAATCTTTCGTATTTGTTGTATTTCATGCCGCCTGCTTTCCTTGCTTGCTTTCTTCCTCTATTTTCCCCACAGCAGTCCATGCCAAAGAGTTTGGGCAAATCACTAAAGGAATAGTAAATAAGCATCTTGTGACAATAATGGAGCAGATGGGAGAACAACTGGTGGAATCCTTTCCATCTTTTTTGCATACTCCAAATATGGATATCAACATGGACAGATGGTTGAATAAACCGTTAGCATTGTAAGAAAGGAGCACAGCTCTTAGACAGCTTTCTCTTTTTTTTTGTACCCTGGGCTCAGGGAGAAAGTATAAAAAAAGGGATTTGCAAAAATCCTGTTCTTAATGTGCATTCATCCGAATAGAAAAAAAAAGAATCATACAAGTGTCCTTATTCTTCTTTTTTTTATTATTGTAAAGAGCCACTGATCCACGGCAGGAAGTAATATTATGCACATCTTCTTTTTTTACTACTTTCTTTCTCCAAATGACGCAGTATTCAAATTCGACAGGAATGATGGCCGAAATCATTTCGAAGAAAACCATACAGATGTTGTGAACATTTACACAATTCACATGGAAGAAATCAGTTCATAAAAAAACGTTTTTCTCTCTCCACGGGTTAAAATGGTTAAAACCCACACAAGAAAACTGTTAATCTGCCAGGAGGAAGAAAATTATTAGAAGAGATGATCATGAAGCATTATAATTTTGGGCGTTACGACTTATTACAACATTCCAATTATTATTCTAGCGTAGATTTTCTTCCCTGATTTACAACAGCTATTATGAATAATAATAATAATGAATATTTACAACTTGGATCATAAAATTGAGCTCCCAAACGACAAACAACCTGTTTATTTCAAGAGGGACGTCTATATAGGAAAACCGAGTGGAAAATTGGGTCTTTTTTTATCATGACCACACAACTATTTGTGGTGGGGACGGAAAAAAAACTTTTTGCATTTTCCACAAACATCACAATCACAATGGGAGTTTGTTAGATCCACGCCTTCTTTGACAAAAGGCGTGTAGTGTGCGGACACACACGCAAAAGAGGAGAAAGTATTGCTGTATAATTCCCACCAAATTTTGAAACCAGTGCAGAAATCTTTTCTCTCCAGACACCAACAAATTCCAAAGAAATTACCAACTTGGACTCATCTTCCATCAGACCCACCAGTTGTTGAGGCTGTATAAACTAGTGAAGAAGATGGTAATGGGCCCAACAAAAAAAAAGTAAAATCCAGCCATTATTCTAGAAGTGTCTTGTTGTCCAACATTACAAAACGGATTGTATGTATATATGCTTGTATGACAACCATGATGATGTTCTTGGCTCAATCTTCTTTCTCGGATGAATTCATAAGAGTGTAGGGAAAGCATGCAAGTTTTCTCTATTTGGTAATTATCTCGGTTAGACAAACACGCTAAATTCTCATACAAGTGGAATAAGTGAGACACTCAACGCGCTCAACTAGATCCTTCTCATCATCGTCATCATCTTGTCTTGTTCGTCGAGGAAAATGAGAAACTTGGAGGATGATGACGATTGCTGAGTTGTTGTTTTGTCCACAAGTGGGCAAGACAGGATGCGTGCAGTGAAGTAAGCAGATATAATAATAAACTGGTATAAAGGAAATAACGCGTGTGGAAGTGACACTTTCCCCGGGCACTTTTACGAGTGTGACGAGGAGGAGTAGGCTAAAAGAAGAATAAGCTTTAACTACGATAAACATTATAATATCTGGCTTGATTGCCGTCATGATGGTCTCCTCAAAAACCATTGCCACCACCAAAACCGCTACGTTTTTATGCACATGAAATGTGGATATCTCTGTCTCTCCGGACCTGTGTGGGAGTTAAACTGTTGGATTTTGCAACGGAAAATTCCACTCTAGAACATCTCCAATAAACTGTTTTGCAATAATGAGAGGAGCTAAAGGATGATGATGAGAGGAAACACTTAGAATGCTAAAATCTCTGGTTAGTTGAGGCTCGCAACCAAGCTATTTATTTATTCCTCTGGTTTTCCCTATTTTCCACACATTTTGTATTCTAGTCGCGTATAGTCATGCATTTCTTGCGAGGAGGGTCACTTTTTTCCAAAAAATTTGCATTTTCCACTTTTCATCTACAAACAAACCAAGTAGCGTGAAAACTCTACTGCAAAAAAATTTTTGCAAAAATAATACATGTACCTATTGTTATACGCAACGCTTTTAAACGGAAAAGCGTAGAAAAAAATATACCTGTTATTACCAACATTTTTATGGAACCCATCAGCCACCCAACCGCTTTTCCAACCCCATTTCTTGCTTATTGTTCGGTACATCTCCGTAAAAAACTGTACTTGAATGAAAATGAATAGCGCATTTGGACAGAGAGAAAGCTCAGGGATAGGAGAAAACTCAACAATGTAGAACGCATTCAGCGTCATCTTCACCAGCGGACCATTATAATAAAGCCACTTGAACTAATGCCTGTCCAATCTACTTATGCATTCTTTCCTAAAGAAAGGCCTAATTTTCTCTCACACAACTTTCTCTTCTCAAAAGCGCTCTTTCCTTCGTCAGCACACACAGATATCACATTACCTACACACATACAAACGGGGAACGGATTTTACCTACAACAATAGAAAATTCACAGAGATGGAATCATAGTAGGCATGTCTACATCATTTTGCAATTTGTGTCTAGCGATCCATTAGTCCACTTTCCATCCAGACATGGATGGATTCTCTAATGCCCTACGTGTTGATATCCTTGTATGTATATATCCACAGAATATGGAAATTATTTCAGTAGATACAAGCTCGTGTGTAATAAGTGCTCCGTACACATTATTCTTGTACGCGAGGATTCAAAAACATGGATACCACCGCATCACCACCGCCTACTTTCCTCCATTTTACCTTTTCTCATTTTTTTTGCATATAACATGAAGCTATCATGAGTGCTCCCCAGTTCAAAATGAAATTAAATGAAAATTGGATGAAAAGGGAATATATTTGCCACCCAGCAGTAGTATATATAGTGGCAACCGTGTTTTTACGGTTGTATAATGCCGTTATGAATTATTCTGGCAGGAGGGGAAAATCATCATCATCGTCACTTCTTCTGTGAGTGCCAAAGCGATAATGCGGTGGTGGTGGTGGTGGTGGGTGGTTGGATATGTGGTGTCAATGGATGTGTATATATTGATACCCCAAAAGTTATGCAACTTTCTACTAATACATTATTGCTAATTTTCTGTCTCTCGAAAGGATAACAGCTATCAATATAGTCTGCCATTCATGATATATCCGCCCATGTGAATTATTGGTAATTGAAAGAAGAAGAAGAGAAAAAAAACTGTCGGCATTTGAGATACTCTAGACGGTCACGTTATTGTGGTCTGACTTGAATTTCTTTTAAACCCACACAAGTTTTTGCAAAGGATACTCAGAGACAGTGGTGCGGTTATACACTTGCACAAATAACGAAAGAGGTGATGATACGCAAGTTTTTGTGGAGAAAAGGACATCCTTTTTAGAAAATTCTTGAGAGGAGTACACCCATCAGACAATTGGGTTATCTCTACTACTTGACGTGTAATTGGCAAATCGTGTTGTTTGGGAGTTGTAAATTGTGTTTGTATGTCAACATTTTACTTTTCCAACAACAAAACCGAGAAGAAAAAAAAACGTTTAGTAAAGTAAATGTTTGCCAGTCGTGACAAATCATTGGCGAGATGGTAAAATAATATGTGGAGATGTAGTTCCTCCACCACCACCACCGCTTGATTGAAAGCTTGAGAGAAGTAGTGGGTTAAAAAAATGATTTATTTTATTCTCCTGCAATGCATCCTAATGTAATAATAATGACGTAAGTAAAAAGGGAACAAAATTTGATTTCCTCTCTCTCTCTCTCTCTACAATTTTCCATGTCATTCCTCCACAACAAAATGGAAAGATCACCATGACAGGACTTCCAACTCACAAGTATTGCTCCACGTGCGGAAAAAATAAAATAGCTTTTAAATTTCATTCATAAAATTTTTTGTTACTATGGTTATCTTAGAGAAAAGTACCTTCCTAAAACGGTAAAACCAGTCATGAGGAAAATCATTTACCCTGTACTACATATACATGTAACATAGCTATTGACAATTTCTATCAGTTTTAATAAAGTAGTACGGAACACTAAACTTTAACTGTACTTATTATTTCCATCGTAAAAAAATTCTTTTGATCGTGGAACAATGCCATTTTTTGAAGAAAACGGTACTCTTATAGATTCCACCCTGGGTTCATATATTGTACATCAGATGTTACATAAGTGTAATCATTTATTCCACTTTTATGAACCATATTACTTGAAGGAAATATATCCTGAGCATCATCACCCTTTCTGTCATAAACATACTAATAACTTGGCTCTCTGGCATGCAAGAGCTTATTATTATTATCATCATTATTACTCCATGGCATTCTCCCAACCAATTCGACTTTTTTTTTCCCAGAGACCCCACACACACACACGCTTCTTGTACACAAGTAGCTATAGTTCTTTTATGGCTCATAAAAATGCTTTCACCTAATCCACTCAAGTATATCAAAATCCATTTTATACTCTAAAAAAGATCCAATGCTTTACCCAAAACGGTGAAGAAAAAAATATTTTCTTGCTTCTTGTGCCAAAGTAATAGATCCCATTGAGTAAGTCTTCTACACTTTGTGCTTGCCATTTTGTACTTTCTTTCTTCCTTTGCATAATAACAACATATAAAAAACAAGGTAAAAAAAATTTATATTTCCTTCAAGAAAAGATGGGTCTTTCAAGACAGTCTGCCGTCTTCCTTCCGATGACACGGGCATTTCTCTTTTCCCTGTGTCATCTGCACTCAATCTCTCTGAAACTTTTTTTCAATGCTGTCATCTTTCCTACAATTTTAATGAACAGTTATTTAAAATGCTTTTTTTTGTATTAAAAAACTATGATACTTATTGCATATAAATGAAAGGACTATAAAAAGAGAACAAAAAGTCATTCTAGCTAAAACATCATACGGAGAGAAAGAGAGAAAGGTATCATATGTCAAATGTGACGGTATATAACTATTTATTTTTCTCTCTGTTCCATACAAACCGGTATAGTATCAGTTTTCAGTATCAGGTATGCATATTGTCAGGAGGAGGTACGCTTTTTTAGTCAGTTCTCATAGTTCTATTGCGAAAACAAGGCAGGCAAGTTGACATTCCGAGTTTTGTCAAGGAAAATGACATCATTCACGTCAAATGTCATCACGCTCTCGTAGTTCATTGCAAAAACAAACTTTTTTTTTCTTCTTTTCCTCTGTTCATATCTCTGCCATGAAAGGAAAATTGGGACGGACATATAACATTTCTATATGTTGTTACTTTCTCCACTGAACATAAACAAGGATGGAGTAGCAAAAAAAACAAGGTGATGTGTCTATAATATTCCGCCTTTCTGAAAGGAATTGACATGTGTAGTCCAAAAATTCTCATTTATAATTTTAATGAATATGAAAACCGAGCTGGATAGGCAACAAGGTACTTATGTATTTAAGTAGACGGGTTTTTTGTTTTTTAGTATGGTTTGGTTTTTTACTGGAAAAATAAAGTGGAAAGTATATGTAGGGAGAAATGAATAGGCATGTAGTAAGTATTACTAGTAGGAGAGGAGTAGTCGAGAGTAATTTGAAGTTTAAAAAGTTTTTTTTTTCTCTTCTCTTTCTATCTTGCTTGAAATATGACTAACAACTCGTTTCTAAAAAGCTGAAAGGAATGAGCGATGAAAATTGTGGTCGAGGTTGGATAGAGGTTGATGCCACTTTTCTCTCTCTCCCGTCCACATAGCCAAAAGATATTAAACGCAGCAGAGTTATTAACTAGTATGAACTCTATCACCACAGTAGTTCTGTTACTGTTTAGGCTCCCAAATAATTTACAAACATGATGATATATTTTATATAAAAGGATATATAGACAAGTGGAGCAACTTTTTGGAAAATGTTATGCAAACACACAGTCATAAAGGTGAAACAGATTGTTTTATTAAAATGAATTTACAGGCTGGCCAAACCACTTTCCACAAAAAAAGTTTGTCTGTCTGTGAGACAATTTTCGTGATGATGATGATAACTGCTGGGTAAAATGAATGAAAGCTACTAACTTATAGATTAAGTTTTTTAGAAGTAAAGTAGAATGACTGGGAGAAGGAGGAGGAGGGGGCGAAAAAGGGGAGGAAAGTTATTTTATATTTGTTTCCTTCCTGAATACTTGTTGTGTAATATATTGTTTCCCTTTTTTGTAAGATGTAATATCTCTGTTACAAAACTACTCATTTTCCTTTTGTGATGAATTTTCTACCTAAAAACTTACTTGATGCGTATCAAGGGCACCAAACAATCAAGTGAGCTCATTAAGTGAAAACACTTGATAGGGAGACATTTCAATTTAGAAAACTGAATGTTTGCTTGGGCCAGGGTCTTCTTGCTCATTTTGCTAGAAGTTTGGGTATGATGAAAAAAAATCTCTGGAGTTTGTTTGCTCGAGGCAAACTAATAAAACAAAAAACTTTTTGAAAAGTTTTTTGGTAGCGGCGATCAAACAGGTTGGGAGAATGGATGAAGGGTGAGGAAACCACTTCTAAAATGTTTAAATTGAACTAGGAAGCCGTAATATGAGTAGATTTTGAGATGAGTCAACACGACAAGGACAATTCACAGGAATACGAAATATTGATGGCTTCCCAGGCGATTCCTTAGATTGGCTTAATGTAGACATGTTTGCTTAAAACGACAATTTTTGACACCTTGATAGTTCATAATCTGTACAAGGTTTTGCGAAAGGGAATAGTATGTCGCGTGCGACATCTCTTAGCAATAGGTTAAATAAAAGTAATTTTGCGTTGAATTCTGTTTGATGGTAAACAAGTTACTTTTTAATTAGTTAAATGAATAAACCTAGAAAATAAAACTCGTGTACAAGTGGAAGTTATTCAGGAGTAACTTTTGACTCAAGTACAATTGTGACCAAATAGGGTAACAGTAATTATACGATTCTTTCTACCACTTCAGTATACAAAGATGAAAGGAAAGGTTGAGAGAAAATGAAATTGCGTAGAAACGTCCCAAAATAGTTTTTTGCTTTTAAAATTGACCAATTCACTTTTCCCAACTTTTGTTGTCCATTAAACCATATATCGCGTTTTATATAACGGTACATAAGTATGCGTGGGTATAAACTGAATGAGATGCAAAAACCTGTTTAGAAAAATGATTCAATTTGGACCAAAATACGCAGAAATTAGGGAAGCATTCTCAAAGAAAAAGTTTTTTTCCCTGGGACAAGTTTTTACCAACAAGAGTGGTCATTCTAACTAGCAGCAGAAGTGTGTGATGTTCTCAGGTCTTCATTAAAAATGAATTTTCGCCTGTGCTAAAATGGACCAAGTTGTCCAACTTGACTAAAAAATAGGTAGCACACCACACCACCACCACCACATCAATCTTTTAACAGCACAAGACCGTCACCGTGACAAAGTCCAGCTTTGTAGTTTCACTCATATATATTCAAGCTTGCAAACTCTTTCTTCTCTTCTATCCTAACTACCTGACAGCCCAGATGGGACTCTCAATTTGCGGTGATTTTGTAGATGTCGTCGTTTGTCCAAACTTCAAAACTACTTGACTTAACTGACTACTGACTGTGGGCGGTGTTGGCAAAACTTTTAGAAAAATTAGCCTGGCTAGTGCAAGGATTAGGAAAACACTTGCAAAAAAAATCCAGTACTTGAATAGAATTTTTTCCATCCAACGCCCCTCTCCAAAGAAAGAAAAACTTTTTCTAAACACTCTGCTTATTATACTTACCACATCAAAAGCACAATTAAAGTTTAAAAAAAAGTTTACCCTATAGCGCGCAAAAAAAATATCGACCGTATCATAATTACCTACCCATCGTATATCAAAATTACTTCGTGACAAATCTGTTGATAACGACACGGCTAATATATTAACGGAAAAAATATCCTTGAAACTAGAAAACAATTTCTAAACTAAAAAAAGCTAGTATATCAGATAGCAGATAATACCAAAGGATAAAACATAACGCTTTCAAATTAGCACAAATTTTTTTTCTCCTTCTATCTCGTTTTTCCCGGCTTGCAATCATTCCCGTCATCATGTTCGTAATTTATTACTAGTTATTGTTCATCATGATCACGTTTCAGTCCAAAGGGACTAAAACCGGGAAAAGCACAGAAAAGAAGAGAAAAGAGGATGATGACGCCACTCGTAGAATTTCGATTGCTCTTGCTACACTATTTTTTTTCTCTTTCTGGCTTGTCGCTTTCTTTTTCTCTGTCTGTGTGTGTAATATGCTTCCAGAACACGATCATGACAAGTTTTTGTTGTTAGATCTTCAGATCTTCTTCCTCCTACAACTTTCACTACACTTGGCTCTGTATATATATTTATTTTAAAGAGAGAACACCAAAATGCAACAGCAGCAGCAGCAGCTGGAAGTGAAATATCTATTTTATTCAATACACATTTGGGAGAACTTTCTCTTTTCCATTACTGCTTTTCTATATACATGGCTTTATATCCTCAAAAATCTATGTACACACGTCCAATCATCAAGGTATCAAGGAAAGTTTGTACGGATATTGCCTATCGTCTTGTTATATATAGGACCCTCTCTGATAAAGATCCCACTGCTGCTGTTTTAGTGTTCCGCAAAAAAAGTGCAAAGCTTCATGGATAGGAGCAGGAGCGGAGCGACTGTGAAAAGGAAAACAAAGGGATTCTCGTTCTTCACCAAGTTGCGTAAGCCAATTTCAAGACAAAAAAATACGAAACAAAAAGTCGTTTGTTTTATTATATTATTTTTCATCAGAACACATAATCGGATTAGTAACGCTGAAAAGTATGTATACGTGCCTGGGCACTCAAACATCCTATCAAACAATTTTCTGTAGAAGATACAATGTCATTGTCGTCATGTGTGATCATATAATCTATGGTTGTCCCTGTAGGTAGATTTTTTTTACGTATGATTTTTTCTTCTCTCGTTTCTATTTCCGTTTTCTCTTGTCTTACAAGACGACTTGCTGTGAGAACCCACAGCCAATGTGAAATTTGTTCTTCTGTGAGAGATAAAATGTAATGAAGGAAATAACTTTACACCACATGCAACCAACCTTCTCTTCTTCTTCTCTCTCTATATATTCTAATGTCGAATGATGGATACGATGTGATAGGCATACAGATTTCATTTTGAGAATGTTCCAGGAAAAAAAGATCCTTCTTTGAAGTGGTATACGTGGCAATACATGTAAAAGAGATACATTGAGTGAGTAAGACGTTAGTAGTAGTTCTCTCGTCGGTTTTCACTGCCAATCTGGCCAGATGTGATGATGCAATCTACAAGAAGGAAAAAAAAATGATGGAAAGGAAAAACGACAGCAGAAAGAGAAAAGTGGAGCTAGAGAGAGAGAGAGAGAGAGTCTGGATAAAAAAGACACGGGTGGCAATATGGACTAGTATCCTCTTATCATCATCATCATCAGCATTATCATTGCCAGCTTTTTTTTATATAAAAAATAACGCGGATATTGCTGACGCTGATAATGACGATGATGGCAGCAGCGAGATGAGTTGAGATATTATACAGAAGTAAGCACAGTTGAAAGCCAAGTGGCACACACATATCCAAGAAATCCTCTTGAAAAAAATAATTTCTTCCTTTTGCCATTTTAAAGTAAAATATCTAATGCTTTTACATCGCATGGGAGGCGAAAGCGGTTACATATTTCTTTTAAGAAAAATATATATATTGCAGCTAGCAAATCCTTCCGTCTTTTGAGAAAGATAAAAAGAAGTGATGATACGTGGAAAGGGCACAAGTGCCATGGCACCACGTCGTCGGTGGAGGTAAAAGTAGTCGAGGAACGTGTAGGCACTTAAAAATATCCCCTTTTTGTGAAAGACAAGTGGTAACTGATAAATATCATGGCTTTTCTCCAAGCACCGCTATTATTTTTCAAAGTTGCAATATTCCAAGTATAATTATCCTACTTGTTTTGCATGAGTGCCTATTGCCAACTTTGTACATATTCCTACTGTACATGTGACAGAGACGGAGGGACCACGATGGAATGTACTCATTTAATATATATTCATTCATATAAATTGTTTATGGTATGCTGGGCTTGTGTGTTTGCTTTCTCTATTTTCTCCCCGCCCGTTCCTTTTAACACAATATGCTAATGGTATTTTGAGTGACTGGCTCGCCCGTGTTCCTCCTGAAAATTTTCTCTAGGCTTTCCAGGAAACTGTAACAAGCACTAGAAAGTGTGTGCAACCACACTGCAAAACCACGCTGCCAAGCCCACGGTCTTCTATGACACATGATGCATTTAAGTATGTACATTGTGTAGTAAATAGCTTTGGAGAGAGAGAAATGACATTATTGCAAAATTGATGTATCTACTACAAACACACACACACGTGGAGGGAGAGAAAGTTTTCAATTTTCCATTTCTCCACACATACAATAATATATCTCTCTATTATATTCATTCTTGTTTTATTTATTTGTGTAACAAAATACATCCTGACAGACAGCCAGCCAGAGAGAAAGAGGTTGACAAACTATTGGAAACTATATTTTTTCTTCTCTGTGTATATAAATAGCATTCTCATTCAAACAGTACAAATTACTTGGTCATGTTAGAAAACAGCACGAAACACTAACAAAAACTGTTGTAGTTGTTGATGATGAACATAACACAACCGACATTAATCTAGGCTTTCATATGAAAGCACACTTCAGCGGCTGGCTCTTCCTGACAGCCCGCCGTCGAACCCAAGTATGTACTCAGCTTCATCATCTTTTTACATCTCTCCCACTCATTTTCTACAAATCTATATAAAAGCATGAAGTGATATAAGTAGTAAAAGTTGTGTAATTTATCAAATTAAATGGCAAGTCCAAAAAGAGGAGATGAAAGGTAAAATAGAGAGGATGATAACGATTAAAGATGAAATTGTGCTTGGCAGCAGCAGCAGCAGCAAAAGCTTTTGAATATAAACTGGGTGGTGTGGTGTGTACAGACAAGGAAGCCAATTCAACCAAAGAAGGACGAAGAAGGAAGCAATCATCATCAAGTTGATCATAAAAAACAAGAATCTTGATCTTGATTCACTTGAGCTGCTGTCTACAGGCATCCACTTGAAATCTACAACTGTCACTAGGATTGATACACGAAAGGAAAATCTATTCAGGGTATGAAATTGCATAGTAGCTTGTGGTGGTCTATGTTTGTGGAGAAAGCGAGTCCGTCATTATTTTTACAAATAACATGGAAATGTTATGCAATTTTCTCTTCTCCTTTCTCTCTTCTACTTTAGTAGCTTGACTACACACTTTCTGGTTTGGTGAGAGAGAGTGTTATTGATGTTGTGTTTTGCTACATAACAGGGGAAAAACTATTTACGGATAATACACTTGTCTTACATCAAGCACCTAAATTTTTTTTTCCAATTTCGACCAATACAAAAAAAATGTCCTTGCTTGCTACTCCCCAGGTTTTTTTTTCGATAAGACATTAGCATACTCGGATCTACATAACGGAATACATTCTCTCTGTGTATGCTCGAGTAAACAATTGGAAATGCCAAGTTTTTTTGGCCACTTACTTATGGAGCAACTCTGACAGTCACTTGTTTTCTCTCTACCTACCTTACAGTTTTCCTACCACAACAACAACTAACATTGCCCTTGTCGTTGTACTTTCTCTCTGGTGATGTGATATCATTATTGATCCGAATTGAGTAAGAACACCGGATAAATAAACGAGTAGTGAAATAAATGGTAGGAAAAAAGGGAGAAAATCGAATTTTCTCCAAAGAATAGAATATCTTGGCAGATGGGTGAAAGCCGTATTTTTAAAGGAAATCCACAGAAAAAAATGGTGGTAAGGAAATTATTATTACAAATGCGAATCATTACTGGATTGTATACGGTGACTGGTTTCAGTTTCATCACTACATTTTGTCAATGTTAATTTTAGACAAAAAAAGGTAAGTAAAAAATATGTTCAGTTGAGTGGAATTCTAGAAAAAAAAATTTATCTCCTCACTCACTCCGCCGCATTCATTGAAACCAACACGCAAAAAAAATAAACGTGTAGCGAACTCAAGTCAAGTAAACTATTCATAGTAGTGGTCTGGGTGTGCTTTATTGAAAGGAAATAAAAATATAGAGACTACACATGTCTATCTAGATAGCGTGGAGAAAGTACAAGAGAAAATGAAATGGATTGGATGTAGCTACATCGCTCGTTGGTTTTATCATGTCTCTAGGTTTAAGGTTCTTTTTTTTATTTATAACAGAGAAAAAAGAAGAGATGGTTGAACGGCTGGATAAGCTTTTGAGGCGATGCACACACGGCTTTCTCCCTCTTTGTCTCTCAATGCATTATGTTCGCTTATTGTTTTCTCTTCTCTTGCCATATGGAAGCATGTTATTCATCTTCATCTTCTCTACACGAAAGAGCATCCATCCAGAAAAAAGAAAGTAGTTGCTCTTGTTTCCTTCTTTAAGTAAGTCGCCCAATATTATTATACGGATAATAATATCTGTTTGTCAGAGAGTTGTATACAGCATTATTTTAGACACATCACCACCACCACCACAACACGGGCATATTGTCTTTTTTCTTTCATGCTGCCTATGTGAGTGTGTCGTATTTTGTGGACTTTCTACGTGCCTACGTTACCAAAGTGAATTTATGGAAAGATGTGTAAAGAGTCCAGTGACAAGCGTATATAAAAAGGATGGTCATGAAAAAGTATGAATGAATATTACCCAACATTTTTTTCGTTTCCTGCTTAACATTTTGTGTGTATTATTTTGGGTTGGGATGCATTACATAAATAGAAAATGAGTTCAAATGTGAATATACATCCTGGTGAAAAATATATATATTTTTTTTCCTTTTTTAGAAAGAAAGTCTCTAATAGCGTGTCATTGAATAGATCTATCGTGTATAGTGAACATCATCTTCTTCATGGATTGCTCTTTATTATTATGCTCCACACACATCCAACCCTCCATTTTCTGAGATTTCTTGTGTGTACCGTATGCCTTTTTTCTTTTTTTCCTTTTTCTCCTATTCTTTCCCTTTTCAACAGACTTTCTTTTTTTCCGTGCCGTTTTATATTTTCTCCTTCAGCGGGAAAGGGAATGACGACAGTAGTAGTAGTGTGAGTTGATAATATAGTTTGTGCTCTCAATTTTCGTTGGAGATTGAATTGACAACATGAAAAAAAATAAGATTGTATGTATGTGTGTTTATGTCTGTCTACACGGTTGTTCCCCTCTGTCGTCGTCGACCTGAATTTGAGCCCATCATCATCTTTCCCTCTCTCTCTGCGTAGTATACATATATTTTTGTAGCTTGTGGGCTGCTTGACATGATAATCATGATGTTCATGTGGATGACGACGACGACATGACGATGATGATTATGATGATCATCGTCGTCGTCATCATCATCACACGATATATATTTTTTTGCTACGCACACAGCTGTTGAACATTTATTCCCTTTGATGGACATTATTAAATAGACACACAACTGGTATTTCTACCTCCGCCAGGAAAATAGTGAAAGGAACAGGTTGTACCAATATTTTTTATATACCTTCCTTTCACTCCAGCTGCCACACCATTTTTTTCCCCTTATAAAAATATATCATAGAACTGTGTGTGTGTGTGGCACTTCAACTTTCACTCCTGCTCCACCTCAGAATCAATATTAATAGGTTATATTTCTCTTCCATTCATTCACTCAAATAGCACAAGAGACACAGAGTGCTAGTTTACACACAGACAACATGGGAGCGTGAAGAGAAAAAAAAATGACCGTGTGGCTTAAAGCTTCGGAATGAAAGCAAACTTCCACTTTCCCCAGATACCACACACACACATTTTGTCTGCTAAATCTTCAGATAACGATATACGTATTTATTAAAGTGGAGAGGGAGATCCTTCACAAAAAAACCTTTTATGAAACATTGATAGGCTATCCGTTTAGCAAACCAAGCAAGATTTTTATATCGAAAAACAGTGAAATTGGTCAGAGTTGTGTGTACAGTGTAAAGATGAGCAAATGTTTCATTTGAGGAAAAAAGCGGTTATAACAGGTTAACAAGATGATCATGTCGGTGGTAATTGGCAGTGGTGATGTTGATGATAAGAGGATAAAATGGCAAATATTTATAAATAAATAGACAGAGAGAGAAAATGTTTACCGAGAATTATCCACACTTTTTATAAGTATATATATCTATGCCTACGCATTTTGCGCATTTCTCGTTTATATACAAATAATATCATGCGGGCTGCAAGTGTCAGGAAGTTGACAGGCAAGCGTGAAACCTGTTGTTGTAATGAAACTGTGTGTTTGTGTGCCTATAATCATTTCACTAAATCTTGACGATAAGATCCGTGTAGACAAATTGGAAAGTTTAACTAAGCAGGAAAACTACTTTGTGTAAAAAAAAACTATTTTTTTTTCTTTCTCTTCTATTTACTCGTTATACATTGCTGAAAGCAGTATTTTGTTTAAAAAGCCGTAACATTTTCCTCGTTGCTTCACAAAATATCTTCACGTGAGCCATTCATGGACATTTCCCCACTTGTAAAAAATAAATCTGTAGAGTAATGAAACAAACTGTCAGAGAGAAAAAATGTTTCATCATCTCTAAAAAAAATTTATGTTCCATAATCACTTTTCCTCGTTTTCTAAAACTTCCAGGTTTATTATTAATTCGCCCAAAATTTTTCATTTTTTTTCCACCAACTGCCTTCTCTTCAAAAACCAACCAGGTTGAAAATAGCAAGTGTGTTGAATGAGTTTTGTGTGGAGAAAGTATCAAGTTCTAAAAACAAGTAGACTACATATGTGCACCAGGTGAAAGGCTAATTTCATAAACACTTCACCACCAAAAAGCCAAGAGAGAATGTAAAAAGGAGGTTCATTAGAGAAGTGGCTTGGCTCGTGTTGCTAATGATGATAGCATACACACACAGCGCTTGCTTGTACTAATCAGCAAATGAGTCCATGAATAATAATAACATTAGTATTTCCCATTAAGAGAGCCGCCATCACCACGGAAAAACGGACTAATACATTTTCTCACTTTTCCTAACATTAGCCCACTACTAACAAGCCTAACACATACAATATATGTCCTTTTCATAGTGACAAAAATGACACTTTGTGTGTATGATGACCTATAAAAAGCCCTCTGTAAATTTTATATGATGATGACAGCAACATTGATACAAAAGGCCCAATAATAAATTGACGTCTCTGTTCACTTTTAACAACATTTAACCATTCTAGGAAGAAAAAAATAAACCAATACAAGACAAGCATTTGGACATACAGAGAGAGCATCATTGTCGTCATCAGAAGAATCAACAGCATTATTATGGCATCAATATAATACCCGTCACAGTTTACAACTTTCTCTCCTCTGCTGAGTTACACTATCTTCCATGGAAAATGCTTCATCATAATAAATGGCGAAGAAGTCTTACATTACTTATGTATGTTATTCATGTGTGCGAAAAAAATGGTACGGTTGTCGCATTGTCGGTTTTTTTTGGAAAACCAGATGTACGCATTTTTTTGTAAAAAACCAGCTAGTATTTTCCCTCTCTTTTTTCTTATACATTGAGCCGTTACAATTTTTCGTGGATTGTAACGGCTAAACAATTTTATCCGAGGAAAAAAGGCTACAGCTGGCCGTGACATGGAAGAAAATATATTCCACTTTCTCTCCGTGTGCATGTTCCTGATGTACCTACATAAATATATAGGATGTTTTTTTTGGGTAGGTATGTATGTTTGCTCTAGCATAAACATGACGACGACGATAACACAATTTCGATCAATATGGAAAAGAGAAAAGAGTATACTCTCTGATGACGAAAAACATTGTGATGATGATGATGATGATGGCTTTAACTGCATAAGAGAAAATGAACGGAGGAGGAACGAACATTTCCTTTTATCTTTTATCCCTAAAAAAAATTATACTTCATCTGCTGCGAGAAGGATATTACAAGTTGATTTTATTAGCAACCATGTTTCAAGATATAGAGATCCGTGATGATATTATTCCGGAAAAATTCATTTCTATCAAATCTCCGTCTCGTCTCTCTCTCAAAAAAAAATATCTTTATCGGAAAGAAGATTTTTATTTTGTGCGCAGCAGTTATTGAGAAAATGAGCTTACACATTTCAGCTTTCGTGAAATGTTGTTGGTTCTATAATAACGTATTATATTCTAGTGTACTACTGTTCATTATGCAAGTGAAAGCAGTAAAGTGTATGTATTGAACACAATATTGCACGGGAAAATTCCAATAAACATGTCAGTAGCGTGCATGAAAATTAAGTGAGTTGAGTTCTAGAAAAAAATTTCCTAGTACTCCTCTTTCATAATTGACAGGAAAGGCAGAGTGATGAGCGAAATAAATTTTTGTGAAAGGCCAGGCAGGCAGAACACTGAGAACGCATGAATAATATTTTCATAAAATCATATATTATGGTAAAATTGATTAGAGTTGTTAATGGGATTTTTTTTGCAAAAGGGAGCTCATTAATCAATCACGTGAATAAAACGGCAGTAGTTAAAGATCAATTATTACGGTTGTAAAAAATATGTACACAAGGAGAAAGGATACAGTTTATAATAATAAGTGTGTATACAGGTTTTGTCCAGGATTGAGCAATATTATTTTCATGAAATTTGTTCTTTTCTCAAGAAATGAGATTAGGAAGCACACAGGAGATTTGTATGGCGAAACACACAGACACACACCTGTTGTGCGAAAGAAAATAATATTTTTTTGTACGGATGCAATGTGTATATAGCTGGAAAATACAGGTAAAAATAATAATAATGAGACAACATTAGCCTAGTAGGGGGACAAAAGATTAATCATATCAAAGTGTGTTATGTGAGTACACTGTGTGTGGAATGCTGTTTTTTAAATGTTAGGTGGAAAAAAATTTTCCGTGAAAATTATATGTGTGTGTGCGTGTGGTAGAATTGATGGTTTCAATTAGAAAATCAGCTTACTTGTTCATGCCGTGTAGAAGTTGGTCTACACTCAGGTCTCCTCTCTCAGCGGCAGCCACTGCAGCAGCCCCATCGGAAGGCCCCTCCAGCGGAAAATCTAGAAAAAAGAAAGAAAAAAAGTGAAAGTTAAATGGAGCCTTTCTCCTTCATCACAACAAGTGTGAAAAAAAAGTAATGAAAAGAATCAACAGTGAAGGAAAGAAGAAGATGATGAAAAAAAGGAATGAATGAATGAGTTTTTTTTTAGTTTCTACCAAGTTACTACAACATAAACCACAAGTGGGAAAGGGTTAAGATGAACAAAATAAAAGGATAAAAAAAGCTGGAAGATGTAATACCTATACAGCTTGCACATTTTTTTTAGACAACTTGCTCCACACTCTCGTTTTTTTGTCCAGAGTGTCGTGCAAAGATGAAATCTTTTTCTTGGAAAAAAAGGGAAAGCTAAAGTCAATAAGAAAAAAATGATAAGTAACCCTGGTTGGTAGAGAGTTGAGTTGAGCCAACCAGCCTTATTACATTTTTCCTTCACAGTTCAATATATTTTTTCCTCTTTTCTTAACTTTTTTTCACTAACTCATTACTTTCCCGTTTCACAATAAGAACTTTAACCTTTTTCGGGTTTTTACAATGGAAACAGTTTTTTTTCTTGTTCTGCTCAGCCTGAAGCAGTTAATACGAATTAATTCCTTTTTTTGGCATTTTTTTATTGATAAACCAATCGACAATAGTGCTTTAAAAAAATCGTGCGTAGTGTAGATACTCACACAAAGCTGGATTGTCTTCTTCAATTAATTGTTAAAAGGTAGTAGATAGTTTTGAGAAAATTAAAAACCATGTTTTTTCCTCAACACAAATGAAATGTCCTAGGTGACAAGTTGGGAAAGTGATCAAAAAGTAATTAAAAGCTGTGCATCTGCTGATTAAAGAATGCGAATAACTAGTGTAATTCACACCCATGCCATGGGAGTTGTCTACCTGACATATTTTCTAATCCACTTTGCAAGTTCATGGGAAAGTATTTTCCAGAAAAGAACATAAAAAGTAAAAAATTTCAGTTTCGCAAAGCATACCAGAGCAAAAAAACCGTTACTTGTCCGTATCATGACACCCCAGACAATTCCATGCACATTTATAAGCACTAAATAAACTAACTACTAAAAAAAGTTTTCTTTTCAGTGTGTACCCGCCTACCTCCTCCTATTTTCCAGAATATGTTTTCAAGTTCATGGAAAACTATTATATCATATCACTCATCCAACAACACACAAGTAGATACTAGCAAAGTAGTTGGAAATCCCTTTGAGAAAAATTGAATATTGATTTCTTTTGGCATGGTTATGTGAAAAGGATGGTACAAAAGTTGACATATTTTTTGTGTAGCACTAGTCATTCAACTTGGGAAACAAACAAACAACCTGCTTTACACAAGTGCTCTCCTTTTCTCTTTACTACACTCTCTTTTTGTTACCTAACAAGTATGATTGAATTTCATCCTTTTTTACAAAAACCTTAGGTTTAGCCTTCCTGAACACTATTTGTTTACCCAAAAAAACTTGAATACATCGACGTGGTGGTGGTTTTGATGATGATTTATTAAGGATGATGGAAAAAAAGTTCAATGTATTTAGCACCCAGCAGGAGAGTAACTTTCCCAGGTGTACACACGTAACCTACTCAGCGGTAGTCAACGAGCTAGTATAAAAGCAAATGAAACGGAAAGCGGATTTATAGACATTTTGGATGTAAATTATAAAAGAGGTAAAAAATCATTTTATTATTCCCATCATCTTTCACGGTTAAAATAGTAGTTTTTCCTCCCACTCGAAATTTTTGGGAGTAACGACGACAACAACAGCACCGGTTTACTTTTTTTAGTAGCGTAGACAATGAAAGCATAAATATTATTATGTCAGGACAGAGAAAAAAAACTGTGCTGTGACATAGTTTTTTTTGGTGAATGTTAGTCACAGAGTTTTAATTAATACACATGAAAAATAATTTCTGAAAGTGGATGGATATGAGGTATAGCTCATTCACCAGTCATTTTCACAACTCACGTACGACATGGCACGTAAAATGCACACAAAAATTTTATCTTTTATTTATGCTCGTTCGAAGTTGAAATGCTGTAGTACGTGTTTCCCCAACACCGCCACCACTCTGGCTGACTCACGAGTAGGTAATTCTTTGCAGAAAAGTTGCATCACAAACAGCGTGACAAAATATTTTGCCAGGAGCAGCAGCAAACTAACTGAAAATGTATACCTATCTACATATAAAATATTCCTGACTGTGAGGCTAAATATTGTTGCATTTGACATTTTATACAGAAAATGGAAAAAATCCTCTCTCCCTTCCTTCCTGACTCCTATCCATGTCATATGCCTTTTCCCAAAATCCATACACAGTCAAAACCAGAAAACATACACATGCACTTTTTGTTACATAAGTGTATATAATATTTTGATGTAAAAAATATATACATATACATAGAAAGTCATAAAAGACAGGTTTGTCCTTCAGCAGCATAAAAAAAGGAAAGTGCTGACAAGTTATTCTTTTCCTCCAGAAATATTAAAAAACTGACATTAAAAGCTATATAGGGAAAGTAAAAGGAGAAAAGTGAAACCAGAAAATTAGCATGAGAGCAATGACGAATGACGTACCGTCAGAGAAAGTGCAATTACGACTGTTTTTATTTCATCTAATGCATCTAATGCCATTTAGTTTGGATACATAACCAGTTTTGGTGGTGGGAGCACCCATGGTCGTCATAATGGATATAAATATAAATTATGCTTAAAACATAAAAAAATAAGATTCATTTCAACGTCAACAGTCGACATGATCCCTTTTCTCTTTTAGTTTTTTTTTCAGTTGGATAAAATGGAAAACTCCCATATTATTAATTAGTTATATCTCTAAAGTGAATTTGTTCCATTTTGTAAAATATTCTTGGAATAGTATAGGTGCATGTGGAAAAGGCATTAGAGGAAGGAAAATGGCCCGTGAAAATATAATAATTGTCTTCTAGGGACTCTTTTGACATTTTGTGTGGTTTGGAGCTCTGACCTCGAACCTGTACTGAGAGAGAGGAGCTCCATTTAAAAAAGCTAATATTGTATTTTTTTATAGATTTAACGATGCCAATCCACAAAAAATTATCAGTGTGGGTATTATCCACTCACCTGCTGGTTTAGTGAACAAAATCAATTTTTTCTCCAAATATCAAAGTTTAGCTTTAAAATGTATCCAGTTTCAAAACCCAGCACAACAGCCAAAACCAATTATTTGAGTAGTTGCTCTGGTGACTGTAAGAGAAATTTGAGACTTTTTTCCCAAACATGTGCCGTCATACAAAAATTGTTGTTGTTCTGGTGTAATGGTCTGTGTGGCACACACTGTGTAATGTGACCTTTGGCAATTAATAATGAGCGACTTATTTATCATCGTCATCTCTCATACGCCACATGTATATATCATGATGGCTTTGGTGAAAACGTTCACAAGAGAAAACGGCCGCGTAGCTGGAAACCAGAAAGTGGAACTTGTGTGCAAAATGTTGCGAATAGGGAAGCTGAAACGCGGATATATATTTGTTTAAGCAGCAGCAGCAGAGAAGAAGAGATAACACGCACATTATTTTTATATCCTCTTTGTACCTCATGAACGAACGCGTAGTCAGTCTAGTATCGTTACTGTAGCTGCTGTTCCAAAAAAACAACGTCATAATTTTCCATTGAGAGCTTCACACTGACAAGTTGGTAGTGGGAAAAAGGATGGAAGAGTGACGCATGTTTATGGAACATTTCATTTTAACGCAAATATTAGACCATCATCAACACAGGCATAAAACGTAACGTATGTGTGATGATGAGGAAACAAGAATGTTTGGCTGATATAGCTCTGGTGGTGTAGTTAAAATTAAAGTGAACAAATAAGCTAATGATATCACATAAATACGGTGTACATGTTGTAGTCATTTTTATTTCGACCAAAATGGAGAAAAGTTGACTACATAACAAAAGGGTTTTTTTATTATCACCAGCTCCCGGATTCCTTTTTTTATTATTCATACAAATCATGCTTTTATGCTTTCCCTATTGTTATTTTCTGAGCTTTTTAGCACAGAACATAAAAAAATTATTGTCCGCTTGAATGAATCCTTTTTTTATTTATTGTACCGCGATTGTCATTTTCACAAACGACCGTTTTATTTATTTTGCTTTTAAAAGTGAAAGCAAATATTTTTTGGGTTTTTGCTCGTAAAAATAACTACAGCGATTGCGTTGTGGTCAGCGGGAAAAAAAACTTTTTTCTCAGGCTGTCATGTCAAACTTTCACTTGGTTTTCTCCCAGGAAAAAATCTTGCTGATGAGTATAATTAAAATAGAAATATATTTGTTGTCGTCACTATTCCAACCTGTTAAGTAACCGAGTACGTGCGTCTGTCTGTTTGCAAAAACAAGCTATTTTTATAACGCTACCAGGGATCTTATAGAATGTTGAACTTTTTGCGTAAATTGTTTAATTTGTTAAAAACATACCTACGTCTGCAGTGAGCATATCACTTATTTTACGCGAACAATGTAAATGTCAACCTATTAGAATATCCTAGCGTATCATAACCGAGTCATAGGCCAAAAACAAGCAAACAAACAAACCACTCAAGATACCTGTTTTAATATTTTATCTCGTTTTCCATTACAGGTGTACAACACAATGTGTGGGTGTTCCAAACACTTAAAGACGGAAACAGAGAAAATAGCCTGGTGTACAACACAACGCGAGAAATCAGATTAGATATATAAAAGGGAAAAGTGTTCAAAGGAGAGAGCGGCTTCGCTGCTGCTGCTTGTTGTTTACGGATGCTTGGATCCAAGACACGTTTTGTCAAATTCGGATAAATGCTTTTTGAAAACAAACCCAGTAAAATTCATTGAATTAGCAAAGGACACAGGACAAAGTTGGAAGTACTCCCTGAGGGCGTGTAGTATAGTGCCAGGGTACAAAGATGTGTGCCGTTAGATAGGTTACATCAGAAGAACATCAGTTTCTTGTATAAAACCGAGTAGGCAGGTATGTAACGTAACAAGGAAAAGTACTTGTGCTTTTTTTTATAAAACATTTCATCAGTGAAGGCGCTCTTGGAAGAAAGTGACGTTATAAAAACCGACAGGCTATTTTACTCCACGTATACAACAACAACAACAAGAGAGGTGATACTTGTGGAGCAAAAAAAAATGACTGGAATGTTGGATGCTCTTGGGTGAGTACTCCATGTTTTTTTCCCAACAAGGGAACTACACACACATGCCAAGACACATCCAAAAGCTACTTTTTCCAAACGACATCACAAATAAAACACATTCTTTTAGACGGAAGAGAGATATAATAATAATAATATGCTTGTTGTCTATCTGGTAGAATGAGAGAGAGATAGCTATTTCATGTATTTTGAATGAATGGCAAGAATCCCAACGGAATGTTGAGAAAGCAGAGAGGGAGAAAAAAAAGGGAAAAGAAAAACATGGAAAAAAGTGTAAGCTCGTTTTGTGTTAAACTAAACACACAGAAAAAAAAACGGAACGGAGAAAGTTTTTTTTTGCTGGGTGCGTTTTTTTAATATGTCTTGTGGTACAAAACGAGGAATTCAATGACACGAAGACGTCGAGAAAAAAGACTTTGTACCTTTTTTTCACCCTTTCTTTACTCAAGTCAGCCTTGTGTGTGTCTATGCACTTGTTGGTGTACACACTTTCACTCAATCTTGCCTTTTCTTCCTTTCTCTTCACCGTCAGCAACAGTAGCGGAGAAAAAACTCCATTTTTTCCTTTCACTTTCTCTTTGTATTCTTATCCTAGCGCACTGGTTCATTTTTACAAAACTTGGAACTGGCCTCTTTTTTTGTCATGAATAAAATTGATGGAAACGGCGCTATGCATGCATAAAATTTTCGGGAGAAAAGTCTTGACTAAAGTGCCAATAATAAATGTTTGCCATAGGAACGCCAAAGAAGATGGTGAACTTGGCAAAAAAATTATTGAATGTTATTATGGCGACGAAGGAGAAACGGTATAGGAACAACGATTTTGAAGATTCTTCAAATAAAAAAGGGAAATCAAAGTCGTTACCGGTTTTCTCACGTCTGAGTTTACAATAATGGGATGGTTCATGTCGTTTCTCCGAGGAACTCTTGTACGTGATAGCAAAATTCCTTTGCGTGCCGATCTCCAAGATGGAAGGTTAACATCAACACATTTTTTTATATATCCAAGTTACATTATCGTTCAAATGGCAAAAAGGTATTTCTTTTGTGTGTGTGAAGATTTAATACTTTTGTCGCAAACCTGACACGAAAAAAAATCGGAATGTATTATGCATAACGATTTTCACCGTTTTTTTCTTCTATTCAATTTAAGATTGCCTCCCACGTCAAATTTTTCTGATCGTTCATCACCTTTCTCTCTCTCTTTGTATTTTATTTTCAACTTGTTGCCAAATCAACGGTTTGACTTTCAAGTGGTGAAAAAAGAGAGTCTTATGTATAACATTTTGTGTAACAGGCAGAGAGAGAGAGAGAGAGAGAGACAAAAGGGATTTCATTTCAGCCATGTTTGATTTTGTCAAAGCGATTTTTCCAAAAAGGGCACGAAAAGCAGACAGGTAGGTAGGGTGACATTATATATAGCTATTAACAAGCCATATATGTACGTACAGTCTAGAGAAAAAAAAGTTACACAATCAGCCGCACAATTTTAATTAGATGAAAAAACTCTCCCATTTATTCTCCTGGCCACATGTTCCCGTGAAGTTCACAATGACAAAAAGTCACACATGCACAAGAATTACTACAAATAGCCAAACAATTAGGATAAATCTCTGTACACATGTCTGTCTGCACACCAAGTGTTCCAAAATGATTGTGAAAATAAAACAATGTAAAAAAAACAATCAATATTGCTACATCATTACAAATCAATACCTTTCTCTTTTTTTTACTTTCACTCATATCCAAGCTATTTATAACTTATTATTAATATATAGCACTTTTTTTCAAGGGAAAACTTGTCTGTTTACATTAAAGCTTCTTATGGCTTAGTATACCACACACCAAGTTTCTCTCTTTTCTCTTCTTTCTCTCCAAATCTCTACTTTCACCCAAAAACTCCATTCTTTTCAGATTGTTGTTTTCCCTCAAACGAAATATTCTTGTTCTTTTTGGTCAGAAACAATTTTTCTTTCAAAATCGTACATTCTCAACTTTCTCCGAAAAAGAAAGCTTTACATTAACATCGTAGGCGTTCAACAAAAAAAAAACTTTCCGATTCTGTTAAGTAAATGAAAAATGCATAAAGGATAAGTAATTTTCAAAAAAAAAACGGATCTACTTTCTCCATTTATTATTACATTTCGTTTAGCAGGAAAAGAGAAAATCGACACTAAAGTATGATACTTTGAAATACCATCTTCATGTCGTATAATATTAGTAGCTTCAGTAATAATAATACTTGCATACACAGACACACACGTTCCATTACATTATTTCTTCATGCCACTCACAGTTTTTTTCTTCCTTTCTCCTTCACTTTCTCTTCTTTCACTTTACTTGGATACACACTACTCGTTTCTGTTTGGTGATGATGATGTCAGTTTTTCCAAACCATACCACACTCACTTTCTCCTCCTCTGTTTTCTCAACCACTTTCTCTTTCTGGTGAAAGCACGAAGAAAGTTTATATACCTAAAAAAAACCTACTAAATACGTAAAGAGATGGGTAGAGAGAGAGAGAGAAAGGAAGTGAGTCAAGAAGGAGAGAAAAGAGAGAAAATGCATAAAATGGCTTTTTACCACTTGAATGAAACTCTTCAAGTAAAGAGCTCTTCTTGAGTACTAATACGGCGGCTATTAGGCCGATATGACGTACTACTTGCCTTTTTTTTGTACTCACAAAGCTTTACATTTTCTTCTTGTATAGTTTTTACTACTTACCGTCAGAACTGCTATCAGATTCGCTCTCTTTTTACACAAAAGCCTATATATATTTTTTTACAAATGGACATGTTATCTTTTTTTAGCAGAACATTTTATAGTATCGACATTGTCTACTATTGTTTGAGTAAAACGGTGTGTGTTTTGTTGTAAAGGTCTGACGTCTTTTTGTGTGTTTTTTTTATATATTCATGACTTGAATGAGAGAGATCTTTCCCAAGAATGATACAGATAACAAGGCATTTTTTTGTGGTTGATGTCGTTTTCCTTTCTCTACTTCCGTCACTCTTTTACATTTAAGGCTTCAGCTCCAAAAAAGAATTGTCCCAAAAAAATATCGCCCACACGTGAAATACGTATACCTTATATAAAGTATATATAGTATTCAGAGAGAAAAGTTTAGCAATTTTTTCCCGTTTTCAGATCGACAGTCGCCATAAAAAAAGTGCTAGAGGAGAGCCTACACACACATGAAATCTTGAAATAGCGCGACACCCTACTGGATATTCTAGAGAGATGCGGAGTGAAAAGAAAAATGTAAATAGTTTTTATATCCGTTTTTGTTACTATTTTGCACACATAAATGAAATGTGGGCCTCTCTGTCTGCAAAGTTGGCCACCGCATTTTCTCAAATAATCAACAAGACAATCCAGAAGAATGCCTGGAAAATTCTTGATTTCCTTCCCCTCTCTCCAGTGAAAAAAAACAAAGGCTTGTTGTGTAGCTCTATAATATGTTACGTATGTAAATATACACACAACAACATTTATTTGAATTTGTAAATGTGTCTACGCGCACCAGACACAAAAAAGATAAATAAGTTTAGCAAAAGCCAAAACACACACAGAGAAAACAACAAGAACGTTAGTTTAACCTCTCAACTTGGCGCAGAGTATAAGAAAAAAAGTAAGTTTTTAGAGAGGGAATATACACACAGGCAGCCACTTGTACAAAATTCTCTAGTCTCCCATTTATCCTCTTGCGTTTTTACGAGTTTAGAAAATGTTTGTTTTATTGTATGTAAAACGATGGCCAGTTCCGGAAAACTGGTGGTGTGTGTGGCAGAGGGTAATAAGACGCATTTATTTTATGTTGCTTATGTGTACAATGTGTTGTGTTTAACTATGGCATAGATAGGGGTGTACGTTTGACATGTCAAATATGTCAAGTGTCATTATGACATGTCATGTCAATGTGTCATTAAGGGTAAATTGAGACATTTTAAAAATGTTTGACGTGTCATGACATATTGGACATGACATGACATGTCTTTTGGTACATCCCTAGACATAGGTTCATATATTCTTATACTTTCAAGTGATTTGGATGATGCGCTGCTATAAGTTCTTGTGTAAATTTCTCTGCTACCTGTCGTACTGACTAAGGTGAAGTGGTTTATCAAAAGGTGAGTGTGTATTTTTTATTTATTTTTTCCAACAACAATGCCGACAAATAGCCGTCATGTATTTTTCATGACAAAATGCCATGTTCAACTGGAAAACTGACGGAATATTTTTTTCATAATGATGAGTGAAGTCACTTTTGTCGTCATAACGGTAGTGAAAACGTAATCTTTGCTTGGCTTTAAAACATATATTATGACGATCCTAAAAAATATCTGACGTACTTTACTAAGTATTTCCACTGTTTAACTTTCATAAAATAGTATTTCTGTAGAAAAAACATGAATTTGGAGAGGGAATCGTCGTCAATTCTTTCCGTCTTTTCATTTTCGCTACGGAAATGATTTTTGTTTCATTTCCACAACAATTACAGGAAGTGAAAGGAGACTTGTGTGTGCGTGTGCTGAGCAAGTATTTATTTAGGCTTTACGAATAGGACACATGATGATGATTAAGTTGAATGACGCCAGCCAACCTACTTTCCTCCTTTCATTTATTTATTTTTTTCTCTACTTTCTCCCAGATAATAAATATACATGAAAATATATACAACTAAAGTTTGTCTCCAGCTTTTTTTGAGGGGACGAGGAATCACAATGTCTACAATGATCTATCTTATGCTCTCTGGTCCTTCATCTGACAAAATGAAGCTCGTTCCATGCTCCTGGGTGTGAATATGTTGACTCTACTTTCCCCGTTTTCCGCTTTTCTATCATCACCACCTATTTCTTTCCCTGGCAAAAAAATAATTATTATTAAAGGTAGAGAGAGAATATATATTCTCTCCTCTCACTTGGCTCATAGTCTTCTCATTTTATTCCGAGTTTATCGACTCTACCACTCCAAAGCAAAAAAAAATAATGACCTTTCAGAGATTGCCATTTTACTTTTGCAACCAATTACCGGCTGGAAATGAAAGTAAAAACGGAGAGAGGAAATCATGAAGCACACCAACACACAAAAAAATATATAGTCTTGACTCTCTTGTTGTTGTCGTCGTCGTCGCCCAAAAATGTCTAGTGAAATGGGTAAGGTGAAAAGAGTCAATCTCCGGTTTTCAATTTAATTCCAATTTCATGTGAAGTACGTACGAACATGACTTGTGTGTGTGTACTCTCGTTACCTGGTCTTCTCAATGAATTATCTTTTTTCTACTCATAACAAATTTATAGAACCGTTTCCGGAGTACGTCAATTGAACTTTTGCATAAAAAAATGTTATACAAGGCATACGTAACTTTAGCTCTTAAGGTAGCACTCAATTGCATCCCTTGCCTCTCCTACGTCCGCCGCCTTTTCATTCATACAATTTACGTCCATTCCTGGAAAAAATTTTCATTTTTATTCCCAATGTAAATCAGAGAGAGATTTTGTACGGATTTTTGATGCGACATCTGTTAATAACCTTATTTTCAGAGTTCCACAAAGTGTGGAGCTTTCACTAGAGTTATTATTATTATTGCATTACAACTTTTCCAATTCTACCGTCACCCACTTCAGAGTTGCGAAAACTACTAGTAAAAAATTTTTTACTGTCCAACTTTGCATTTACCGTATAATATATCATTATTGATGTTGGCACGGTTGTTTGCAACTTTTTTTTGTGATTGATAACCAACATGCGGCCCATCAAAAGTCACAAGAGAAAAAAAATGCTTTCTCTTTTCCCCTTCGCCGTCGTTCATTTTATACACGTGCATTTGCAATCTACCGAATTTATGTTCCCCACACACAAGCTTATCAATTTGCATACTTTATACCTACCTACCACACGAAGTTGACATGATTTTCTCCAACTCTGTTTTTTATTTGAAATTTTGATGGAAAGCGAAACCCTCTTTTCTCCGGGAGACAATAGCATACATAATGAACCAGTTTTTTTCTTCTCTCTCTCCACATGAGCAACTCACTTGCTTTTTCCACTTACTTATTTTTGTGTAAGTGGGAGAGAACATAAATGAGTACTGGAAAAGTTTTTTCTGGAGAAAACCAATAACAAAAAAACTTTTTATATATTTTTCCACACAATATTCTCTGAAAATTGTGGTGACAAGTTTTATAGACGGGACGACACAAGGCATTTGATTATTTTATTTATATTTCAAACCAGACTACGAAAAAAGTACGTACTTCAATAGAGTAAATGAGTGAAAAGAGGAGCCTTTTTTTATCTATTGTTATTTGGCAAATGGTGTAATTATCGTTACTTATCTTGATTATTTTTCCATGTGCATACCTACACACATGAGTGTCCTCTGGTGAAAGCAAAGTTATTGAAGCACACAGTCATTAACATGAATTTATAACGATTATCATTAGTTCCATTATTTTGAATTGGCAAAAATAGAGGGGGGGGTAAAAATAAGTATCATTTCTCACAAAAACAACTCTCGAAAGCTATCAACTTGACTTAATGAAGAGGCACAGATAAGTGGAGTCCAAGAAGAAGAGTCGCATTCCAATTCTTTTTTAGTCAAACGAAAAGAATGTTTGAGTTTGTTAGCCTGATACATTCCACTTGTAATCCAACATTATTTAAAGATGGAGGTTAAATATAAATGCAGCGAGTCAAAAAGTTAATATTAGACTGTACGAATCCTCCCACGCCCCTTACAAAAGATAGAGATCACATATCAAAATACACAGAGATACTACCAGGTTGGAAAAAAATAAAGTTGATGAGAAAGGCTTACATTTTTATATAACCAACAGTTTAACCTTTTCCATATGGAGAAAGTTGAATAAAACAGATTGCGTTTTTTTCTATATGTCCCACAGGCGTTGTCGTTGGGGTCGCGTTATGCATAATTTAATGATCAGCATGCAAACAGTGATACACATAGCTATATTCTAGAATGTCAATTTTTTCCCTTAAATAATACAAAAACTTATAAGCTATAAGGGTATATAGCTTGATTGATTGATTGGGATAAAGAAAAGCAATAAAAGGAGAATTGCGTCACAAAAAGCGAATATTCAATTTGGTTTGCATACATACATGGGCGGTGGTTTATTTTTAAGTCATGAGATAGATTCTTGAGATACAAATCAACTTAATTACAAATAAAGGTCATTTATTACTACTAACCTAACTTGTTAAATAGTAATAATAATAAAAGTGAATGTTGTTATCTTACCTTCCGATCCGTACCCATCGAAAAGGAAAGGAGGTACGGCCACGGCCAATTGAATAAGGAAAATGAGAACCAATACGGATCCCAACAAAGCTTGGTTTGTATTCATTCTTGTTGCTATTCTCTTTTTTATCTCGTAAAAACGCTCAGTTTTTTTCCCGGTTGGTCGGAGGTGAGAGATGTAGTAAGTTGTCAGTAGAGAGAAAAATTTTCTGCCTCGGGAAATATATAATTTCCAGAGAGGTGAATGACGATGAGTTCAATACAAATTTGATCCGGAATACAATCGCTTGTCCTTTTTATTTTCTCGGTTGGGTACTCTCTTTTATTTGACCAGCAAAAGAGGATTTTGTAGCAAAATATTTTTCTTCTTTGAATTCCTTTTTTGGTAATATCTTTTGTTTCACTTCTCCCCGAAAATTAGTGTTGTATTTATAGCACTTATTGTTCTTTCTCTTTTTTTATATATCCTCAGCCTTTTTTGTATTCCTGTTTCCCTAATTGATTTTCTTTTTTTTTCTGAGTTTCAATAAAGATATTAGAGATTTTTTTGGCACGTCCAATATACACGTTTTATGTATACAAAAAAAATCAATTTATTTTTCCCAGAAAAAATTATTATTATCTTCCCTTTTTTTGTGTAAATGCTGCTGTTGTATTATTATTATTAATAATAATAAACGTTCCTGTATTATGTTTCCAGAGATAGCGAGTGTTTATTTCTTGGAAATAAAATAAAACTTGTATCTCTTTTGTTGCTGCTGAAGATGATGATGCTGATGATGTGCGCTTTTTTATGGAATGTGTAGCTACTTAGATGATGATGATAATAATAATAGGGAAATCTCTTCTTGATAGAGGAAGCAGAGAAAGCTCGAATCACTTACGCTTTTATTTTTTCTTCAAACTTTTTTAGCTCGTTGCGTAGTTTTTCTCGTTACCAGTTTTTCTCCCTTAAGAAAAAACGGAGAGAAAAATACAGTTAGATTTCTATGGAATAATGTATGCATAAATAATATCATCAATATATACTGTTACATGACGTATAAAAAACATGAATAGAATTTAAATAAAAGAGAAAGTCCAAAGGATAGTATATCTTTATTTATGCTCACTGGGCGTTCTCCCTTTAGAGCACCAATGTGAAGAAAATTTTTTTCCAGAGTTTATCAAATTATATGGTTCTAAATGCACATCAGTGGTGCGGAACTAAACTGCATGATGATTTGCAAAAAAAAAATCTGCCCACTATTTTTTTCCGCGGAGAAAAGAAAGAAAAAAAGGAATGTCATTTGGTTGGATTGTGTGTTATTATTAGGATTATTATAGGCAGTTAGGATAATATGATGGATATATCAAAATGTGTATAATGAATTTATGTGTTTGTGTGTGCTTTGCACTGGCCAACTATTAGTTTGCGCATATGGGGTATAATATATAAATGTTATATAATATGTGGGATGATATATGATAGGCCTCCTAGGAAACGCACTGAATATTAGACGAATGAGTTGTAAGATGTGTGTGTAGTTTTCTCTCTATATATTATTATTAGTTGCATGTCGCATGGTGGTCGTCATCCTCCTCAGATTATGATGATCGTTATAGTCATCACGATCGTCATCATCATCACTACTGGAGTGGAAAAGGTTGGAGACCTTCTATTTGACTAACCACCACCACTCACTAGAGTATCGTTACTAGTTTACTATATAACTTACGGCTTTGATGCAACCGTCTATTTATTTATTGGCAACTATCTTCTAACCGTGGCTAGTAGAATTCTAGAATTTTTTTTTTGCTGGCAAGAACAGGAACAAAAAAAAACTGTATTGATCGTTTGGGCTGTTTTTAGCCATAATGTTTTTTATAGCTATATTGCTGTACTCCACACATTACTTGTCACGGTGGTGGTTATGGGAACACACAAAAAAAGGAAATGAGTTTCTCTCTCTTTATGAAATAAAGCACTTATGCAAACGTTTGTACTTTCACTTGAGTCAACAAACACGTCTTCCGCCTGATTTTCTCACAGTGCCCAATTCAAACTAATTTCCTTTACATATTTCGTTCCGGTTTCTCTGTCTCTCACATAAATGCCTAATTATTTTTTATAATATTCCTACCTTCTTTTTTTGCCGACAAAAAGACTAAGAGTCGTGTGGGTTATATGTCATTACACTTTACACGGACAAGAAACCAAGTAGAATGAACAAACATATTTCATTGGAAAGCGGTTTATTTTTTTATGATTTAATTCACACGTCTGGAACGCGTTTTTATAACTTCGGCTTTCACCAGACAAAAAAAATCCTACTCATGTTGACCTTCATGTTTTGTCCGTCGTCGTCGTTTTTTTGGTCATAATACCCGTTTTTTTTACGGCAAATACTTTATCCCTTCCTATTTAAAACCTTCATATGTCCGTGTTTACACAACGGCACTAGTTTTAACATGCTTTTCTATAAAAATAAGTCAAATGTTTTTTCTTACCTGTGCACGTTACCAAAACTGCTTGCACACAATAAGTAGTAAAAACTTGTCGTTAAATTTTTTTTAGCCGTCCAGCAGAAAAAAAATAAAATGGACCACACTTTTATTTTTACACTCGGTCTTCTCGTTTGATATAAAAAAGACAAAAGAGAATTAAATACAAAGAGATTGGCTCACTTTTATAGTATTCGGACGCCACGGAGTAATAATATTTTTGGGGAGAACTAAAACTTTTTTCCTGAGTGTAGAATAGAATGAGAGTGAGAGAAAGTTGAGAGAGAGATGTTGCTCAGCAAGTCGCAGAACAGTGAATGCGCTTTCTCCGGGAGAAACGGTCGACCTTATGGTAAAGAAATGAGAGAGCAGCAGGACGGCTGGAAAAAGGTAGGCAGGTTTTTTGGAGAAAAAAGGATCAACACACGAACACGTACTTACAAGTCCATACGTAAGAGAAAAGAGAAAAAAACTCTGGAATGGTTTGGTAATAGAGCAGCTTGTCTGTTATATCAGGTTTGGCCAGCGACCACACAGCTTATAACCCTTTCACTCTGTATTGCTGGAGAAAGTTTGGTTATTTATGCTTATTTGGATGTCTATGTCTTGACAAAAAAATGTCGTATGCGTTTTAGTTGAAAGGAGAAAGCTGTGTGGTAAAAAAATTAGCGAATATATTTGTGTGTATAATGCAGATGAGGATAATTGGTTGGTTTGTAAAGAAACCTGTGTGGCGATTCTGATTACCTGAGTAATGAAAAGGTCAGTGGTTTTGTGTAAAAGATGGCTTCTGATCTGAGCAGACGTAAGCTGAGATTAGACACGTGAATGAATTTGGACATGTGTCAGATTTTTTGGTTTAAAGTAGATAGCGTGATAAATAGCTTATTGATGACGTGCTAGCCAAAAATTTGAGACAAATTAGCAATAAATCCTACCGGATTTTTGTTTTGCATTTCATGTGTAAAATCCCAATGGACTATGTTTTTTAGGTAAAACGCGTAAAATGAGTAGCTTGGTAGACTCAATATTTTATCTGTAGGTAATTTTTAGTAATGCCATAAAAGCTTTTTCCCCTCTCTACATATTTTATCTTGCACTTAAATCAGCAGTAGCCTAATTGCAGTTGATTTACCTTTTTCCTGTCATTTCTGTTCACGTGAATTGCTTTCACCGAAGCCGATCAAGAGTGAAAATCAACACAAAATCATTTTATTTGCACTGACCTCTCTACCGTCGTAGTAGGTGGTCGTAATTAATTATTAAAGGAAAACTAACAAAATTGAAAGTATAGTTATTAGCCAAAAAACCCCATTTTATGCCATTGATTCCTTTATAATGGGAAGAAAAACCGTTAGAAAACATAACGGCACACTCTACACTGTGTGCATAGTGATGTTTCATTGTATTTACATGCCACGCTCAACAGAGCTATTTGCTCGTTTGAAATTTAGCGGGTTATCTTGGAAAGATTGACATTACCCGGGTTTCCATTGAATTGTTAATGTCAACGGCGGATATTTATGGGAGGTGTGTGTGCGTACAGAAAATTATTGATTCAGCGTTTTACCGTTACTCTGGTTGTTTTCTTAAGCTTTTTGTGATACTAACGGCATTAAGAAATTATAATGATATGAGTTATTGTACTATCATTTTTCATAAATAGTTAAATGACACGCATCAATATTAACAATTATAGTTTTTTGGCTTTGTTCCACGAGCTACCTTGCTTGTTGTATGGATTGAATTGTGTCTCACTTGGTACGGTTGCCCGGAAATCCCAGGCGGGTTGATATGAAATCGGTCTTTTCCTCACTCTACCTGCTTTAAAATGGATGCGGAATTAAGCCAGCAATTATGTAACTGATGAGTTAAATGTTGGGATGATTATGTAATTGTTGAATCTCAATTAGCTAATTCTGAGAGGTATCTCGCTCATGTGAGGTTTCTTTAGTGCGGTAGAGTACGTAATCTTGAACTAATTTGGTAGGTAAATGTAGTTAATTGGTTGACTAAATATTTTAATTGGGGGCTTTAATTTTGTATTTAAAATTGGGTAGAAAAGTTAAACTGAAGGGTTAAAAATAACAATAAGGGTTGGGGGTAGTGTTTAAAGGCTAATTAAAGTAATTTTTTGGGTGTTGAGATAGATTTTTAATTGTGTTTTTAATTGCTTTGGTTTGCAGGAGCTCTGGTCGGGTCAGTAATTTTGGGGGTCCGTAAAACCTAAAGGGAATTGGGATGTCGGAGAGTAAATTCGTAATTAAGTGCAGTACGCACGGTGATGATCTGCTTGAGGTAAATTAAATGTTAATTAGTATGCTTGTTAATTAAAAAAATTAACTTGTTTTTGGGGGTTTCTAACGGTTTTTTTGTATCTATTTTGACAGGGTCTAAAAGACCAGTTTGAAAAGAAACATAACTTCGACGTAACGTTGGAATGTCAAGGAAAGTTGTTGAAGGCCCACAGAGTGGTATTGGCTGCCTCTTCGCCGTATTTCCAGGATCTGCTGAATAACCCCGACTTCGCAACCGGCTCCCATCGAACGGTTGCCATGTTTGGTTTTGAATATGAGATCCTCCAAGCAATCATTGAGTATATGTACAGGGGAGAGGTAGTGGTACCTGCAACTGGCATCGTTAGTTTGTTTGAGGCTGCGAAGACGCTACAGGTTAAAGGAATGCAGACAGCTTTGTCTTCATGGAATGAATTTGCCCAGCAGCAGTTGCAGCAGGCACAATCTCGTGGGGAGGGGACTGCAGGGGCCGGTTTTCCAAATAACGCTTTTAAGATTCCACCGGTTCCTAAGACGCCTGCAGCACAGACCCGGTTTAAGACCACTGGAATGGGTAAAAAGGTAGGTAGTGCGTTTATATAATTATATTTTTTTAATTACAAAAGTGGGATTAAAACTGGGATTTTTTTAAAAAACATGTCGTTCCAGGCCCCGGGTAAGGTCCAACCGAAGGACATTCAAAACCAGCAGCCTCAACAGAAGGTCCCGATAACTCATCCACTCCCCGGGCAGGCGCCAACTCAAAAAAGAAAAGCTTGCTCCAATGGATTGGGTAAAGAGGTAGGTAGTTCGTCTAACAAATTAATTTTTTTATTACAAAATTGCAATTAAAACTGGGAACATTTTTTTAATCTTGTTCCAGGCGCAGGGTAAGGTCGGACAGAAAGATATCCAAGTACAGCAACAGCAGCCTAAGATCGCAAAGACTCGTCCAGTCAAAGGCCCAGTGGCCACTACAAAAAGGGAAGGTTTCTCCGGACCTCCAAGCGCATTGAAGATCTTCAAAACTGCGTGGAGGGAACAGTTGACTACTGCTTACCCAACCGAGAGCTTTGAAGACATTAACGAGAGAATGGACCTTCTGTGGAGTAGCATGTCCAGTGAAATTCGTGTACGTGACTATAATTATTTTTAAAACTAATCATCTAGTTAAACTTTAAACTTTTTTATAATTAACTAAATGATTTTGTGTATTTATCATTTTAGAAAATTTATGATGACGCTGCTTCTAAAGCTAAAATTGCTTACCAAAAGGCCTATCCGTTCTACAAATTCGACAAAACAAAGTTCACTCTGACTAAAATTCTGGCATCGGTCAGGGAGCAAAAATTGGACGACTTAGCAGAAAAGTAAGGTTATAAATTGTTCAGTAAATTAAGCATAATCTAATTATTCACTTTTTACTTAATCTAATTATTTTTTGTTTTGTTTTTTTTTTCTTTTAGCGTCTATAACTTGACGGCGTAAACAATCCGTTGTAATGTTCAGGTGATCCTGTTTTAATTTTTTTATAATGTTTTTCATTTTTTAAACCATTGACATATTATAACTTTACATAAAAATAGTAAGCCTTTTATGAAAACCTTGTCGTTTATAATGATTCTTGATGAAAAATAAACGCAAAATGAAAACCGCATTATTTCTTTTGCAAATTATTATTATTTGCCATTTCTCTCCGCTTGGTATACAAAATAGTGTGTAAGGACAGGTGTGTTGGACTAGAGTAATGAAAGGTGCAACAAGTTGCTACTCTCTCGTTTTTTTCTTGTGTCGTGCCCACCGTTTGCTGCTGCACAACTTGCAAAAGTTTTTTGTGAACTTTGGTATTATTGGTTGGTTTTGCTTGCTGTTGAGTGTGAACAAGAAAAAAGGCTATCTCTCTACTTTCACTTAGCGAACGTGAGAACACCTTTTTTCCTTTTCTTTTTGAGCCTCCCGTGTGGCATGACGTCATTACTTATAAAGATATTTGGAATGAATATTACATTTCCTATCTGAAATCAATTATTGGAATCGATTGACTTCCAATCAATTTACTATATAATTTTATTATTGAGGATTGCGTCACAGGCAGGTTGACAGAAAAGGTGAATGAGTGACTCAGTTTACCCCAAAAAAACAGAATAGGTACGCGTGTGTGTGTTTTCTGACGACCTTGAATAATATTTCCAATCAATGAAAATCATCATTCCTCCTACACGGCATATAGTAAAAGTAGTAGAATGAAACGGAAATAACATATTTTTTTAACATCCAGAAAGATTTTTTTCCCTGAACATTTTATTATTATGGATATTCAGTCTATTTTTGTCATTATAATCGTAAATGCATATATGATAATCGATTAAAAAATCACGATATGGTGAGCTAAACTAGAAATTGTAATAAAAAATAAGAAATAATTATCTAACTATGAAAACAATGATTCATCCGAGTCCGAGTCCGTAACAACTTCCATTTTCACTTTAACGTTAGCATAGGCCATTTGTTCTGCTTTTAAGGCTTCAATTTCCTCACGAATCTTGTCATCTTCCAAAAGATCCAAAACGTCGATCATGTATTTATTCTGCTCCGATCTATGGAAAAATAAAATAAAAATTATAAGCACAAGGTGTAGTAAAAAATGAAACTAATTATTTTAAAGAATAAGTTGAGTACTTACATTTCTGTATTGTCTTTTACTCTGGCATTAATAGCTTTCTTGACAGCATTCATAACAGGTCGCATGAAGTCCAAGTCGTCGATAAGCGCGTGGGTGTGAAGTTGAAGCAGTTCTTTAATAAATAACATGTGGAATTCGATATGGCTAGAGTCGTCCAGTATGGATGCTAAATGATGCAGACAGTCTTTAACGACAGGTAATGGCATTGCTCGAGCTATTGAATGATCTATAAAGTAAATTAATAAAACACGGTATTATTATAGTCCATTAGATTACCTTTAGGAAACATAATTAAAGTAAGTATGGTAAATCTTACAGTAGTTATCTGGAATCAATTCAAGGACCATTGTCGTTGTAGCCGCGATGTTTAATCGTAATGCCATATACAAAGCAGCGTCATAGTTCATTTCTTCCACAGCATCTAGAATTTTTTCGGGGCTGACCACAGTGCTAGCCCTGAGGGGATTAAAGGTGCTTCCAGAATCTACTGAAAAAAGCATCACTCCTTCCGTTGTTGCAGCGGCCCACATGAGGCCCGTGGGTGAAAACTTGGTTGAGTAAACTTTAACAATTGGCTTGAAACTCCGATTCGTGCTGATGGCCTTTGCTCCAGGAAGTTTTAATGTGTCATCGCCTTTCCCACGCTCCTCTAGCATGTCAATCAGACCGAATTCATTGGCTCGTTTTTGCGTCCAACCCACCTGAGATTATTATTTTTAAAAAATAATTAGTTACATTGCAAATTAATAAACATTCTCAATTTTGTAAAAATCACAGATTAGTATAAAAACTTACTGATGTTCCATCAAGCGACCGATTCTTTGTAATGACAAGTTTGTGAGCTATCACTTGGTGAGCTGAGCTGTACATACACAAATTAACCGACTTTCCTCCCGCAAGCAACCAAGTTCCATCAGCAGAGTAGGCAATTGCATTGAAAC